>KN729322.1:5656-16083 GCA_000816745.1 Ancylostoma duodenale
AGACCAATTGTAAGCTGTGTGGGTGGTCCAACCGACCGAATATCGTGGTTTCTTAACAAAATCGTGGGCCAACTTTTACCCAAGGTACCCTCTCATTTGACAAACACCAGACATTTCCTTGACCAATTGAACAAGACTAATTCCAGTCGAAATTGCGTTGTTGAGTCATTTGATGTTACATCGCTCTACACGAACGTCTCAGTCAGTGATGCTTTACAGGCATTGAGTGAAATGTTAGGGCTCTATGAAAGAGAGATTGAGACTTACGGCCTTGGTAGAGCACGGGTCATGACTCTGGTTAGGGAATGTCTTAGGTGCAACATTTTTAAGTGGTCTGGTAGATATTTCTCCCAGATTAGAGGGCTAGCCATGGGACAAAGGCTAGCGCCGGTTCTTGCTATCTGCTACATGAGCAAGATAGAGGAACCAGTGCTCTCGCGACGACCACTGTTGTACTGTCGTTACATCGATGACTGTTGCGTGATTACATCCACCCAGTCAGAGATGGACGAATGCTTCAGAATACTCAACGAGCAATCACAGTACATAAAACTGACAAGAGAAACTCCACACGAAGGTTGGCTACCATTTCTCAACACATAGCTGAAAATTTCTAATGGCATGGTTCATGTGAAATGGTATCGCAAAGAGAGTTCCAAGAATATCGTTATACATGCGAGATCCGCCCACCCCATGACCGTCAAACGTGCTGTAATTCGCAACATGTTCAAAACAGCGATAGAGGTGAGCAGTGGTGAGGCAGAACACCAAGAATCCACAAGACTGGCATCAGTTATAGCGCGCGAAAACTTGTCACGGGGACAGCAACATTGTAGAGCACGCAGTGGTAGTGAAACTAAAGAACACCATAACAAACTTCTTCTGTGCATCCCATTCATTTCCGATAGGATCAGCGACGCAATAAAGAAATGTCTAGCCCGGGCACAACTACAGAATGATGTTGTTCTCATCAACATCCCTAATAATAACATCAAACGACAGTTGGTCCGTAACAGACTATATGATAGATCATGTATCACGAAAGATTGCGTCACATGTCCATACGGTAAAATTGGAGACTGTGCAAAAACAGGGGTAGTTTACCAAATCGAGTGTTTAAGCTGCCATGCGATCTACATCGCTGGAACCGGGCGACCTCTTCATGTACGAATAAATGAGCATCTTGCTAGCAAAAGGAGGGAAAGTTTGATAAAGCCACTCGGGAAACACAGACGCGAGGACCACAGTGGAGACGATTTTGATGTAGCGTGCACAATTCTGGCCTATGAACCGGAAATCTCGGCGAGGAAAGCTCTCGAAGCATTCTTGATTTCAGTGCGAAATCCCAGGATGAACAACAGAAATGAGCACATATAGATTACTAGTGATCTGATGCCGTTCCTACCATTATGCAAGCTATAAGATTGTCACCACAGAGTGAGCAATCCTCACTCATCCGCTAGTGACAGTCGCGTATTGCGTGCGGATATATTCTCTGCCTTTTGGTGGAAAGCTTGGTGAGTTCGTCTCACACGTCTGGTGTTCAGTGTTAGCTAGCCATTACGAGTCGAAGGCACAGTTCAGAGGAGGCGTTTGGTCGTGTAGATCATAAATTCATGAAAATTGATCCACTTTCAGGCCTTGAAAACGGCGTGTTGCCGAAACGTTGGCAAATAAAGTGTTCATAACAACCTGCGTGGCAAAACAATTGAAGAAATAGTCTAAAAGGAAATGTCACTCAGTCACTGCTCATTTTAGGAGTAAATGATTAATAAATTGCAGAATCTCACATTATGAGATGTCCAACGACTTTTTCCGTGATCATTCCCATACGATCTTACATCCTTCCCTGAAGAAAATTTGTGAACATAAAAGGCCGCCGCTCAGAGACAGAAGGTTCAATAAAAGCTTACGTCATTTGAAAAGCTCCAAATAACTCTTGTCCTTTGCACAATGTAATTAGTAAATAGACGAAAATCCGACAACTGAAAGCGTCGTCATACAAGAATAAGATAGCTCCACCTTAACTGACAACATCGATCCCGCTTCTCTTCCTATTTGATCTCAAAACACCCATCAGAAGATTGGCGCTTCTCGATGTCATCTCCAGGCACCAAAGGTATGCTTTACCTCCATATTGACGACATCCCATCTTTGCCCAATTCTTGCTGCCCTCGCATCTTCCATCCGCACATGAAGTTACGAAATGAGAAATGAATCGGAGTTAGAATTTACCCATATTTCACTTGCCTATGGTATGATATGATTTTATAGTGTCTTCATTTTTGCCCGAAGGAGCTTAGCTCGGTCTTTATCCATGCGAGCCGCTTGCACGGTCGCTGTCATTGCGAGCCGCCCGCATGGTACTAAGCCCCGCCCCCTCATTTGGGCGAGCCGCTCGCACGGTGCGGCCTAATTGCGAGCCGCTCACACGGCACGAGTGTCTGAGTAGTACTCGAAAAGGACGGTGCGAGTCGGCTCTGCGATTGGTCATCATCTTCCAAGTGACCAATCACAGACTCAGACGCGCAGGTATAGTGCTCCATACTTCTCAACTATTATATCCTATCCAGAATTCTGATCCCTTATCCAGTGACATACCCAATCAATGGCATGAACATCATCATTTGCAGAGGCTAGGAAATACTTTTTAGGCAGTCCATTGATCCCACTCCCTCAGATCTTCGTTTCGTGGAAGTTGAGAGTATTGACAACCCGCGATTCAACATTATTATTTACGAAAAATACTCTCTTTAGCAAAAAAAAGCTTAAAAAACGCAGATCAAATTATGATTGGAAGGGAGTAGTGTGCTCGCAGATCAAATTGTGACTAAAAGGGAGCAGTGTCCCTGCCCAGCTCTACTAATTCATTCTAGGTATCCTTGGGGAAAAAAGTGGTGGTAACCTAAAAGTGGGTACATTTACAGCATACGGTTTTTCGCCAAGTACCTTTTCATTTTTCTTCTGCCGTACTAGCCGGAATGTAGACCTGGCAAAAGCCTTGAGATTGCCATTTGACGGGAGTGATTCTAACTGCAGTATCCTGTTCACCGTATAAAGTAGCGTCGTCGTCGCTCCTAAATGCTAATATCTACAGATTGGCTATTATCGCTGAATTTTTCGACCTCCTGCTCCAAAAATGCAAGATTTTGGGTGTCCTTACTTACTGGCTGTTCCAGTCAAGCATTTGCCATTTTTAAGCAATGCAGAAAGACTCTGATTTATCATTATCAGTGCCATTCCCGAAGTAAAATCCTCAAATGTAGGAGAATAACTGTCATACGATTTTCAAAGTGTTTGCAACATTCTAGAACTTCTAAATGTTGAGTGCATCCCAGTCTCTGTTATCGTTTAGGCAAGCCAATGTTAGAGAAAAATAGACTACTGGAAGTTGTGTTGCCATCAAAAATCTTCCAGAAAATTGCTGTAAAGCGGGCACCTCGATTGCTCATCTTTTCCTAACATGGGGTTTTTCTTCGTGAATCTCTCACACTTGAGGGAAGGGAACGCAGAAGAGACGCGCGTTTGAATGGAACACCTACAGCATGCTCTATCTGATTATAACATATTACGCTGTGACAGGCCCAGAAAAGTTGGAGGAGGTGTGATTATCCTTGCTCATCACACTTTATCTCTCTCGCTCGCGTTTCCAGAAGCTGTTGAGGATGCATATGAAATTCTTTGCGCCGACGTTTTCGAACAACTTACAAAAGTCATCAGTGACTAAGCCGACTACTTACTTGTGAATTGAATATCATAGTCTTAGGTGATTTCAATTTTCCTGGTGGAGCACGAGTACATGCTCTATCTACATTGAGTGAGTCCTCCTTCGTTGAAATGGCTTGCTCTCATGGTTTTGCGCTGCTTGTCAAGGAACCCACTAGGCACAATAACATCCTAGACCTCGTGTTTAGTAACAGTGAAACACTGGTCAATTCGCGAAGCATTCTCTCACCCACTGGATTGAGGGATCACAGTAGCATTTCATTCCATGTTCAAATCTGTGGAATTTAATCCGTCCCGCTTTATAGACAGCAGTTTTCCAATTGCAAATATCAAAACGTTTGTGACGACCTATTTGAATCCAAGTCCTCTGTAAATGAAAAATATGAAAGCTTCTTAAAGATAATAAATGACTCCATTGATGTGCGTGCCCTGGAAACTGGTAGCATGCTCCGAAGCTCCGAGTCTACCCAACTATTTGCAAAATATGATGCAGCACCAAACTTATTTTTTCTTTGAAGCCAAAAGAACTGGAGACTGGAAAAAGTACCAGCAGTTCTCACAAGTATTCGCGGTTACACTTTAAAAAATACAACAGTTCTCTGGAAAAGAAATTTCTCAGTTCGGAAAAATTCAAGAATTATATAAGCTTCTGAAACGTAGACTAAATGAAATGAGTCATTAAGAGTGCTTACGTTCTAACGATGGACTTGTTGTTTCCAGTCTTGAAAAAGCTAATGCACTCGCGCAGGAGTTCTCAAAAGTTTTCCTTCAAAACAGTGGTGTCTTTCCTTCTTGGAATCCCCCGAATATTCATGACATGGAAAGCTTTCCTTGGCTTCAATCTAGTCAAGCATATGAATTAATAACAAAGTGGCCAAACTCCTTTCCGACCACACCTTGGTTTTTTACTTATAACTTCTTTCGAAGCAGAGCAAGAAGGCTCAAATTCTCATGAGAGTCGTAGATACTCATGTGACATAGGACGAAGTTGAAACCTCCTGACAGGACGAAGTTGAAACCTCCTGACTCGTCGGCTACATGTTTTTTTTAAGAAATTTTTTTGCAGAGGTCGAAATCTGCAAGTTGGCACCATGCGCAAAGTCTTTCAAAATGACGTCTGTTGTTGGGATCGGGCCCCGGATTGATTGCTTGCATAAGAAAAACCCAGTATTCCTTAGGAAATGTGCATGTGGTGACTACTCGCTGACATTTGCGAAGCCTATGTGAGGTTAGTTCAACAGCGGTGGTTTATGGATGTTTTTGCCTCTCTGGCACCCTCTATCAGCTTTGTTTGAAAGGAAGAGATGCTGCTTGTGGTTCTAAATATTTAGTTAGAGGTGTTAGAATCTGGAACATTTTATTGCTCCCTCGGGATTCCAAAATACTCCGACTAGTTGTAATGCAACCAATTGTGTACATCACGGAAAATATGTTTTGAAAATTTTTCGCTTTCGAGAAGGAAGATACCTCAGCTACCCCATAAGTGGGAAAAATGCTCCAAGATTCCTAGAATAATATCGTGTACATGGCAACTCATGTCGCCTTGGATTCGGTGAGTTAGGTTTTGCTAAAATGCAATGAACTGTACGAGACACCACCGGAGTGGGATACTGTGTCCTGTCATAATAAAAACCAGCTATTTTAGTTAAAATTGGATTAATCTAATCAAATGAGACATTTCCAAAACAAAAGACTCTGGGCGAAGTATGAAAACTCGTGTGAGGAGTAAAGGAGCACACACACTCCTACTATTGACTAGCACTCCTCACTTCGAGTAGTCCTGTGTCGATAAATCCAAGGCGACATGAGTCGCCATGTACACGGTATTATTCTAGGAATCTTGGAGCATCTTCACCACTCATGGTATCGCTGAGGTATTTCCCTTCTCGAGAGAGAAAAAATTTCAAAACATGTTTTCCGTGATGTGCACAATTGGTTGCATTGCAACTAGCCGGAATATTTTGGAATCTCGAGGGAGCAATAGGATGTTTCAGATTCTAGCACCTCTAACGAAACATTTAAAACCATAAGCATCATCTCTTCCTTTCAAACAAGAGGCCTTAGCCGGAAAGGCTAAAACATCCATAAAACACCACTGTTGAACTAACCTCACACAGGCTTCGCAAATGTCAGCGAATAGTCACCACATGGACATTTTCTGATAAAGCCTTCTTACCCTGCTTTGAAAGAAGTTATAGACAAAAAAGCAAAAGTTGCAATCTTTTTGCTCGCTACTGTATGTATTTTCAATCAGTCACTTATGTATGATCAGATCCCTGATCGTTGGAAACATTCAACAGAAAACAACAGAAAAGTAATACCAAGCTGCCAACATGGCTTGACTTTAGGGAAATCAATTGAGACAAACTTGATCGATTGCACCAATGACTGGACTGTCACCTTAGAGAATAAGCTCAACGGTGATGTTATTTATTTCGATTTTGCAAAGGCATTTGATAAGCTATCTCACAAGAAACTTAATCACAAAATGAGTTCCCTTGGAATCCACCCTATTCTTAAAAAATAGTTAACTGAGTTCGTAACAGGCGGGACGTTCCAAGTTGAAATTGGATGTACTTCCTCGAACACTTGTGAAATGACTAGCGGAGTCCCCCACGGAGAAGTTCTTTCTCCCATTCTCTTCAACATTTATACTTCTTATATCCCTTGTCTATTCCTGAACCTAGATGTAAAGTGTTGTATGTACGCAGACGACATTAAAATTCACTAGCAAATTTCCTCACTTGATGCTGCACATAAATTACAAATTGCTATTCAGAAAGTGGTCAAGTTGGCAGAATTATGGCAGCCATCCTTGTCTACGAATAAGACGCGTCTTAGCCTTACCGACTCATCATCGCATCATCACTTTCTCGGCAGCATTCCTCTCCCTGAAGTCAACTCCATTAGGGACCTCGGTTTAACGTGCAACAACAAGGTCGACTTCTCAGAGCATTGTGCTAACATTGTAAGAAGGATAACATGCGTATTTTTCGCATTTTTAAAGCCCTATCTACATCTGACAAATCTGTTTTGACACAAGCATTTAAAGCGTATATAAGACCAATACTTGAGTCTGGCACAACAATTTTTTACCCATTCAAGAAGGAAGAGACCTGTGCAATAGGAAAATTTCAAAATAGTTTCACTCGCAAGTTAATGATAAGCATAGGAAGATTTAGTTACGCTAACATACCAAGAGCCAGAATGAGAAACTTCAATCTATCTTCATTGGAAACAAACTCAAATTATTTGACGTGTGCATGATTCACAAGCTTCCGTATTCTCCTAAAACACATACCAATCCTGGTCCGTTCAGAATTGTACCTTCTACATAGAACTAGGGGTGATGACCAGAAATTGTTTTATCCGTATGGTAAAACCACGCTTAGATCTAATTGTTTTCCTGTTAGAACTATAGCGGCATACGTAAAACTAACCAAGGATATCATAACTACACCATCTTTCGGCCAGTTCAAGCGTATTATGTCTACAAAACTACTCATGCCATACTCAGACAAAGATCTCAGGATATGCGGAGGACGGCAGCCCTTATTCCTTAAGAAAGTTTGTTTGTCGTACAGTGACCGTTTGCTTCGGGACATGCAGAGGACGTAGTCGAGGGGTGCGATCTAGGCCCGAAAAACCATCGGGACTTGAGGAGGACGTAGTCGGAGGTGCGACATACCCCCAAACGCTGATAAAAGCCTAGGATGGGTGCGGAGGAACATGGCAGGTAATCCGAGAACCCCCCGATGCCTGGCGTCACAAGGTAATGAGTTCTGCCTATTTTCCACTGTTTGTAGCTCTGCCCAAAACGCGAATTTTAGCCGATTTTAGTTGCGCAGAAAATGGACGTTTTTGCATTTCCAGCGCTTTTCTTTTGCAGCATCTTCAAGTTTTTCGAAAAATAACAGCTACTTCAAGCAGTGCTTAGTGTACTGATTTGGAGTAGAGCAGCATGAATTGGATCGCCCCGGAAGAATTTCAGAAAAACAAAGAAAATGCTTCAAAAACTGCTAGTCTGCGTTTCTTTGAAACACAAGTCAGCAAATGGTGGCACTTTTTAGGATAAATAAAGCGAACGTGTTTCGAACCAAATTTATTGTGGTCTTAAGGGAAAATCATGCGAAAAACCAAAAACTGAATGCGGTGTCTGTAAATTTTCAATTTCCTGCCTCATAACTGGGCACCGGATAAACCTACAGCAAAGAAGAGCAAGATTTGCTGTACAAGTCCATCACCATAATTGGTTGTTGCACGCCATCTGAGAAGATTTGAAGAATTTTGGGTAAAAAACCAACAAAACTTTTGCACCAACCTACAAAATATGTATATCACTCTACTCAGATTTTCGTCCTGAGTTCAGCTGATAGCTGCGCACTTTGTGGGAAATTCAACCAATTTTGTGGAAACCACTTCCCGATTGGCATCAGTCGGTCATCCCTGATTTTTGGCTTTTCTATGACTGCTTTGTTTGAAGAATTCAAGCAACAACTGCAGGACTCATGTGAACCTGCTTTGTTCAAATTGCAAAGCAGATTCACATGGAACGTACAGTTGTTGTCCTTGTTTGGGACCTGGAAAGCGTTCATCATAGGTGAGAATTTCCAATTTGGACGCCATAGGTAACATTCTTGGGATGAGACAAGTCTCAGGTTATCGGACCTTCGACTGTAAATGCAGGAAGCGAGTGAAGGCGAAAGAAGATTGGTTGCCTGTCACAGATGCCACAAATTTGACAAAGAGTCAGTTGGTATTTCGTAAACAGTGCTAGGAGTTCTCGAATACACATACCATTAACTCAGCCATTCCTCCTGAACACTAATGTATAGTTTTGTCACTGTTTGCTTCATGCTTAAATTTGGTTTTTTGCTGCACCACAAGAGACCAGTATGTCTGATCCTACTTTGCTGTAGTTGGTCAGTGATCACTCACATCTTTTTTCGGCAAGAACAATTTTAGGCAGAAAGTGTGAAGGCTCAGACGGTCACTGGACGTTAATCGTTGGTCCCGTTCTTCCTGTTATGACGCAGAAAACAAGATCTCGGCATCTCTACGACTGGTTTTGTGACCTCACCTCACGCTGATTACTAGAGAAGTGGAGCAAGAAGGTGAACTCTGTGCGAGTGCGCTTATTAGACTAGACTTCAGCGTTTTGGAGGCAAATATTGCACTCAGCTCAACTATGGTGCTAATTCGTCTGTGATGTTTCCTTAAAAGGCGAATCTGGGAAGTTATTTCAGGAACGCTTACCCACAGTTTCATTTCTTGCCGATGAAGTTTCTATTTGTTTCGACTTCGTGACTTCTGCATACTAGTACAGCTAAGACCAAATAATTCATTAGATACATTCGAGTTCGATTATTCAATGTCAAATTAGTTGAAATTTTTGATTTCTGAGGGAAAAGCAAATATATATCCTATACAACAGCCAGCTTTTTGTTATTACTATCTTTTCCTACTATAGCATAGCTCTTCTTTGGACGGGGTACGCCTCATCCTTCTCTTCTGCAAATGCAAATCTTTCCATTAACAATCCTCCAATAGTGAAAGATGGCTCTAACGTGTAAATGCCACAAGCCCAATATACTTCGGAATATTCGAAATTTTTTTCGAATAGTCGAATTTCGAATTTATTCGATTTTCCACTTTTTTCGAACAATAGAATTTCGAATTTATTCGATTTTCCACTTTTTTCGAATAATCGAATTTCGAATTAATTCGATTTTTCACTTTTTCGAATAATCGAATTTCGAATTTATTCGATTTTTAAATTTTTCGAATAGTCGAATTTCGAATATATTCGAGTTTTCACTTTTTTCGAATTTTCGAATTTCGAGTATATCCGATTTTCACTTTCTTTCGAATTTTCGAATTTATTCGGTCTTCCAGAGTCCGAATATTCGAATAAATTCGGAATTCGGCTTCAAATTTATTAGTTTATTCGAGCTATTTGACTACTTCGGAATTGGTATAACTTGCAAAGAGTTGAGAATTTCAACTTATGGCAGTAAAGATTTCTTTAGTTCACTGCCATAGATGCTCAGCAAGTAGGACCGACTTATACCATTGCATTCCTTAAAGGCAGTCTGTCACCCCCGTTTCCTAGGCTGTGGATATCGGTATACTCTAGACCTCTCATCACGCTGATTCCAATAATGTACGTGATAATGCATAACAGTGACAGGAACCCCGTCTTCGGAGAGTCCGAAGGTGCAGTTCACGGACCACTTGGGCGGAGCGGTCCGTGACTGTCATCGCCGAGTCTCGACGTGTCTGATAGATAAGATTAACGGCTTCACGCGTTCAATCTGGCAGACAAACTGTTACAGATCACATCTCGAAAAACGTTCAAAAATGAGTTTAGAGGCCGTTCTGTAACACTTTTTGCATACCGCTGGATTCAGCGCATAGAGGAGATTTAGGATCCGCTAAAACCTCATCCACAATAACGAGGTGACATTCTGCCTCTAAAGAATACTCCAGTGCTATTTATTCTAGATGAAATATGTATGATTTCAAAACAAATCCTTATAAGGTGAGGATGTTGTTATCTTGTTTCTCCACAGTGAAGCTTCTATTTGTGAAAGCTTTGGATTATGATGATTGTAGCGTAATGATGTCCTTAAAGATAAGTATAACTGTTTCGTTTCAACATTGACATGAACGGTCGGCAAGAACAGAATCGTTGATTGATA
>KN729325.1:0-16992 GCA_000816745.1 Ancylostoma duodenale
AAACAGTCGATTAATAGTCGATAATAACTTTGGCATGTCCTGAGGAACTGGGGCTTCTCACGCCAGACATGAAAGTGAAATGCCAAACGATAGCGAAGTGCTGGTAAAACGACACTTGCCCTCACTTCTAGGGTAGACTGAGCATGAGCGACTCTGAGCAAACGGCTGTGAGCGTCTGTTGCGAGCGACTTGAGCGGGCGGCTGTGAGCGACTGCAGGCGACTTGAGCGAGCGGCTTTTAGCAATCTATGTATGAATGACAAAAAGACACAACACATCGTTGATGAGAGATGGGGCTGAGATTTGCCAGCACTCCAGACAATGGTTTCAATTATTGATCTTTTATAGTATTCTACCACATGCTGTTGTACATATTTGTTCCAATAAAGGTAATATATTTAAATTTCCTCTCTCAGTTGTTCTAATTTTTTGAATTAAAAATGGAGAAGATCGGGACCGGCTCTAGACCAGTGCAGTTCACATCTAGCGAGAACAAGCGACAGCGGCGACAGAGCGAGCAAGTGTGGCATGTGGACGCTGGACACGGACATTACACAGAATACGAGCTCGTATGTAGGTCAGCTGACGGTAAAACAAGCGAGTATGCAAATTGGGCTGGAACAAGATAGCAATATGTGAAGACTTTCATCTAAATATCTCATTTTATGGGAACGAAATCGAGCAGTGCGTCACTTGTGGGACAGGTCCAAACTGGTTATTGAGATCGTAAGTGTAGCACGTCGGTATTGCTTTATTGATCCCACGATTGTCTTTTGTTCCCTCGATTGTCTTCCATGATCTCTACGCTGATGATGGTGTTGTCTTCATGTTCAATCGATTGTCTGCTACATAGACAAAGCTTTTGAAGCACTTCTATTAATTGATTTATACTTACTATCCATCAGTTAACAAGGAATGCTATAAAGCACAAAAAATAGAAAAAGGGAATTGCAACCGAGGAGGGAGGTAGGGGAATAATAAAAAGTTAGCCTGGGATTCGCTCATAGAAAATCCCAAATAGTCATACGATGACCACACCCACTTTCGATGACCACCCGGACGAGTTGTTTCCCGCTTCATTGCTGATTACTAATTTGCTATGGAGCAAATAATTAGCTAATACTATTTTCCAAGCTATGGGCGTGGCTAAGAACTCATAAATTCCGCGCATCAATCGTGGGCGGGTCAACAATTCCGCGTTTTAATTTTGTGTAAATGCGTACACATAGCATTCCGGACGCTGTGAAAAAGTGAAAAAATCAAAAAAAAAAATGAAAAAAAGAACAAAATGCGAAAAAAAAACCCTAACAAAATTATCTACCCTATAAAATGAAGGAAACAACGAATCAACCAATAAAAGCCAAATAATCCCTAATTTTGCAGAAAACTTTCAACGCCTAGTTACCTAAATCATAACTCCTCCCGTTTCCTTGTGATATGGTACAAAATCACATCCGTAGCATTGTCATAGTGCACCTGAGTAACCACAAACTCGTCCTCAAGAGTCTCATAGAACCGCTTGTCCTTCGGGTACCGTATCTTCGTGGCCATCAACATTACAGTATCCCCATTGATAAGCCATTTCAGAACTCCTCGCAACGCCTCGAACACTCCCTCATTGTAGACCAAGTCAGCTCCGAGAATCACATCACAGGACAACTGTTCCTTTGGTGGATTCGTCCAATCCAGTGGTAGCACGGTGACAGCGGACAACTGTTCCTCGTTGAGATTTGCTTCGATATTTTTGCGAAGTAGCGGTAACGCCATTGGCTGATCAGTGGCCGTGACATGGTGGGCGGAGAGTTTGGCGGCTACAATGGACGGTAGTCCTGTGCCAGCGCCAAGTTCTAGAACGCGGCGGCCGCGGACGACGTCGTTGCGGACGAGATACTCGGAAAGCACGCTAGCCTAAATGTTCACATGTGAGATTTATGCGATATTTTCGCTCCAAAATTGATAAAGCATTGATTTTTCGGCATGTTGGCGCCGGAGCAGATTTTCGCCATGGAGCACGACTAGAACTATTGAAGTGCAGCACTCACCGAGTCCCACAACACGCCAGCGACGCCGTTTTCGTTCCAATTTTGTTGCAGACGAATCTTGAAGTCACCGATTTCCAGAACTTTCTCTTTTTCCGAAAATCGCTTCAATGGCGCCTGAAAAATCAATATTTGGTGTAGCGGTATCGATAGACTCTATGTAGTCTCTCAAGCATAAACGGACCTGATTGTCATTGTAGACGACTAGAGCCTGTGCGTTTGCCGTCGATGACGTCATTACTACTATTTTAGCTACAAGTAGTGTTGTACAAAAAATAAGCATGTCATAGTCGATGATGTATCTGAAATGAATTATGAATTGGTCTTCACCCGTCCCAACATGTTCTAAGAGTTGGGAGGGAAATCGCCAACAATTCTAAGAGTCGATTTTAAAAAATCGGTGATTCTCCCATGTACTGTGTGTCAGTGCAGAAGACTTAGTGTAGTTTACGCCTCATAGTCTTTATCGTGTTGGACGTGAGCCAAACAGCAATACTTGCTCTTCTGTGTTTTAATTGTAGACTCCGTCCTATATGCAGAATTGTACGCCCCGTTCACTATAACCACACAATAAACGACGACATTTTGCAAAAAATAATCTTCAACTCATAAACAGTTCCTAGAATGTTCGGAGATGACCGCTCAGAGTTTATAGACACAGTTACTACAGACACAATTGGCTTCATTTACGGCAAATGCAGTCCAAAATAGTGTGGACAACTCGTCCGCATAAACTCAAGTTTCAAGATTTTGCCCTGGAAGTATTTTTGGCTCTTTCTCCAGCCGCAGCCAATCAGCGAAGAGCGAAGGGGCGGGACATATAGCTGGTGATTGACCCGTCAAAAAACAGCCGTTTATCTGCTCTGCTAACGTTTCATTTTTTCCTGCAAAGCCAGAAGGTGAAAAAGTCCTTCGATAGAATTTATATCAAGTGCATAGTCCTATCTCAAACTCATTTTTTTTTAAATTTTCATTTGGAAGGAATCCCCAGGAGTTCCTTATCGCAACGGTATAGACGATTCTGTGCAACACTGCGGAAATTCCGTTTTCTAGCCCCAACTTTTGAGGAGCGTATGGGCGGAGCCAAGGCGAACACGTCATCTCCGCATCATGCACTCGCCGCGACACATGGAGCGTATCTTATATCTCGTTAACGAGTGGTTGATGAGGAACTCCAAATGAGGAGTACGAGTTTCCTCAGAAGATGCATCTCCGGGAGTGTATCATTCAAAAACCTCGTTTCCCTGCTCGGCTCCGCCCACAAGCTCCCCAAGGATTGCAGCTAGGGAAGTGGCTTTTCGGCAATTTTGCACGGAATCACGTATACCATTGAAAACAGCAGTTTCTGGAAATTCTTTTCATGTGGGAATCTGTATACCTTATACGAACTTGGACAACTGCCACATTTATTCCTCTTCAAAATTCCAACGACTTTGCAGTCCCCTTAGAACTCCGGAAATTTCGTTGAGCTCATTTGTATGGGCCCCTGCAGTCGAATCTGATTACTGAAGCCATCAGTCTCATTCAATTCATTGGCTCAAATTGTCCGCTGTGCAATTGCACCAACTCATTGCATTTTGTCGGCAAAAAAATGTTGCCGTTGCAAATTAAATTGGAATTCATTTCGTTGAGAGCGCCTTTTTTTCGAAGTAGGCGCACTTTTGCAGAAAATCCTAATGTGGTAAGCTAGAGCCCAGAGAAGCAGTGCACCTTGTGTTGACCATTGGGACGTAGAGAAGAAATCAGGGTCGTCTGACAGTACCTTTGCTTTTCTGGGCCAGCAATGTACCATTGACCTGTTTCTCGTCGACGTCACAAACCGGTACAATAATTTTTCATGAAAAATACATCAATTTCATAGGTATTGATCGGTGTCACACTCTCAAAACCTATTATCACTTCTCCCACGATAATCATGAAGTTGAGATTGTGTAGATTGCAAGAGGGAAACGACAAACTTTTACGGGCGGACCACCGAGGGGCGGAGCTTAGCATTCACATACACTGCTAGCTCCACCCCTCGATGTAGCCCCCTCCTATGGAGAACACTGTTTCATATAAAGAATGACGAATACTACTTGTGTACATACTATGCTCTCCTCTTTGAACCAATTATCGATTAGTTTTCAGTATCACACTCGACAACACAACGCACACTATGAAATACGCATAATTGCAGACTTTTATTGCAAAATTCTGTACAACAAACAACGTCAACACGTAATAAAATCCTAGCTTTGCAACAGCTATACTCTGTACTTCAACTTTTAACAACACCCGCAAATTGAATTTCACAAACTAATAATAACGTAACTAATCGATAAAACCAATCGATAGGCGCTCACCTTCTCGACGAGTGCAAGCACATTACCAAACACACGAGTAGCTACGCGAAATTCACTAAGATTTTGGTATCACAGTGGCAGACTCAATCAATAAGTATACTTCGTGAACCAGGACGAGTATCTACCCTGAAGTGCAAGCGTAATAGTGACGTGTCGTCGGTTAAAAATATTGCGACAACTCGTCCTGGTTTATGAAGGAATCATCATTACAAGGTTAGTATGCAAATCAACAAAAACAATGAAAGCCACCTGATCGAGGAAATTATCTGAGAGGGCTTAAAACAGAGAATAGAATTTCTAGCAGAAGAAAAATCAATAAAATCAATAACGAGGTGAAACAGTGAAAAAAACATAGCGCTATCACATACAAATAAATACATATATACAGTAGAAAACTGCCACTTTATATACGATCAGAACTAGCGGCTACTCGTGCTATTGTCATTTCAAACATCTGGTCAAGTGGGCGTGACACTGGCAATCTGCCAATGACCTCGGCGGCTTTGGTTAGAATTGTAAAAAAATATGTTAATTATGTGTAACCCGTAGATCATTATCACCACGTCCTCTACCTCACAGAGTGTGTTTGAAATAAATTAATAACGGTGCCCCAGTTGCGTGTGACCAACCAGAAAATCGATATATCGATCGATATTCTCTCTCAAACTGTAAACTCGCGAATAGATGGATTATCGATTGGCCAAGCGACATTTGGGACAGCCCGTATGGCTAGGATAAAAACCGGCTTAGCAGGGGCTCGTGAGCAAAATCTGGGCGTTTCAGCGCCGAACTACTGAGGAGATCATTCGAGGGTGGCAAGATGGAGCATCGTCGGGAAAAAAGATCGCTCTACAGCTTGTTGTTGGTGCGCTAGCGAAGTGGCTTCCAATGCTTCCTTTGCGTCCCTGACCTGAGCATGCGTACTAATTCCGCTAGTTTATGCTAGATAGTCGCCTAGCGGTATGGTCACCGCATTTCGATGACATCATCGTTCCATTGCTCGTTGAAACTCGTCCATTTCAGCATTGAAAGCGTTACTGCTCACGCTGCACTCTGCTGGGACGCAGGCGCCCTCCTCGCAAGCTGTTGACGTCACC
The DNA here is from genome assembly GCA_000816745.1 of Ancylostoma duodenale. Taxonomy (NCBI): domain Eukaryota; kingdom Metazoa; phylum Nematoda; class Chromadorea; order Rhabditida; family Ancylostomatidae; genus Ancylostoma; species Ancylostoma duodenale. The sequence goes on from KN729325.1 coordinate 5,481, forward strand.
GAAACTTTCCTATTGTGGTCTGAAACATAGAACATTAGGTTGGCCACTGGACTGCATGTGAACTCGTACAAGCGGTACCTATCGACCACAAGCTCCGCCCACTTGTTCGGACGCTTTCAATCACTTCATGGATGGAGGAAAGTTGAAACTCACCACTGCTCGAATGATACCCCTCAGATCCTTGCGAATCGCACCCATTCATCGCGTTGATTCGCTCGCGCGCTAGACTCGCTGTGATTCGCCCGTCAGCTATGGTGTGCCACATATCACGAATAGTATATTCAATTGCACCGGCCACCTTAAATTACAAAAACAAATAAATAAAAACTGAACCAGCAGAAAAAAAACGAGGAAATAAATGTTTCTACAGCACAAGAACCTACAGGATGTTTCGAGACCTCGGGTCGAAATTCCGGGCGGAGCTTACGATTCACCACAACGTCTCGCATCTCGCCTAAGCTTGGATAAACGCTAGTGTACTCTTCAAATGGTTGCTTATAAGGCGGCACTTCAGCAGGGTCGCCGTCTTCAGCAAGGCTTGTTCGGGAGAGCACTTCCCACATTACCTGAACAATCGAGAATTTCACAAAGAATTCAGCACTAATGCGTCCGGCTGACGTTGGATTTCAAACAGGACTAACTCACCAGAGCCATAGCATACACATCAATTCTCTGGAATGCTGGGACAGTAAATTCAGTCGCACCTTCCAGTACTTCTGGCGACATGTATCGGAAGGTTCCAACCTGAAATTACCAATTTTTTTTGCAACAAAATCTATGTTTTCCCCTCTTCCCATGCACTATTCGTTGCGAATCGATCAATACATATACTATTAATGCCACTATTGCGAAAAGTGCAACGCATGGCCCACAGCTAACACCACTGATGCGTTAAAATTCTCTAATAGAAGTTCTAATAGAGCTCGTATTGAAGCCCAAATGCTCAGCTACGATTGGTCGATTGCAGATGGCCTTCGAAATTTCAGAGTCTGTGATTGGTTAGATAAAAATTACCGCCCAATTCCAATTCTTCGCTCAAGTAGCGCATAGCCTTCCCAAGAGATGTGAAACGTCCAAGATATCGTGATACCTACAGGCACCTACTGCTGTCAGAAATCATCCTATTGACCAGTTTTCAACAAGTGGGCGGGACAACTGCACCGGACCAATCAGGTGAGTGCATGGACCAATCACCGCAAAAGGCGTTTCTTTCAACATTTTCTCCTTTTTTTAGACAAAAACTAATTTTCTTCACTTACAAACAAACTAATAAGCCAATTTCACTAGGAGCCCACCTGTCCAGTGACTTGGTCATCAATCTGTGGGCTACTGAACACAGCTGCCAATCCAAAGTCAGCTATACATGCCGTCAACGCCATTTCCTTTTCATTAGCACATTCCACCGACTTCAATAGGATGTTTTTCGACTTGATATCCCTAAAAAACAAAATTAAATAGAAATTACAGTTACTCTGCAGAGATACAACTACAAAACCTGGTAATAATCCAGGCAAAACACTATTTTATAGCTATAAAATCCACTCAAAAACATGATTTTTCAAGAAGATTCTAGTTCCACATCGTAAGATACAGTACGCTCACCTGTGCACTACAGTACACTTGTTGCCTTGTGCTTCATGCAAAAATGCTAGTCCTTCCAACATTCCCGACATTATGCGAAGACACTGCCTCAGCGTCAACACGTTCTTCTGTAATAAAACTCATACGACTGATTAAAAATAAAAGAAACTGTAGCGCATATGGTGAAACCAGTCGGTTGCCGCCGCTACGCGGCGCAAAAATGATGAAAAATCAATATAATCGATATTTTCACTCAAAATGATTGTCATAGCCGTGTTCAGCGTATTGGAGAACCCAAGAGGCACGTCTACACCGACCCCACATACACAGATTATCGAATTTTCCCGTTTTGAAGAACACCTATCCACCCGCGCTAGATACGGCGCGCCATCTCAACCCATTGTGCGCACGCACGCACAAACTCACAAATTTTCTGAAATATATAATAGTAGATTATAAAATTTTTAAGAAATGCAGATTATTTCACTGGTACTGCAATAAAAAAGGGTAGAACAATAACTGAACTGTTTGTCTCCATTGGAGAGGTAGCATTTTCTGTCAATTTTTTTTGCAAAAAAAAAATTATATTTATTACAGCGAGCAACCATTTGGAAGTAATAGTAAGATACAATGAATCCAGTGGAATCTCGTCCGTATTCCAGGGGGCACGAGGCTTATTTTGCAAATTTTCACAGACTATAGCAGAGCTCTACATTAGTACATCACTAATTAAAGCAATCTCACTAATTGCTCTCAGGACTTCTAGGATTATCTAAGCCGAACAATGCTTGAACTGATTAAAAATCGGCTTTTGAGACGTTTTTGGCTCAGATAATGCTAAGAATCCAGAAAACAATTAGTGAGTTCAATGTGATGTAGCGGTGTACAATTTCTGAGACAGCTATAGACGCGGAACGGCTGTTCGAGTCAGAATATCGCAAATCAAACGTTCAAAAATAGTGGAGTCGGGAATAAACACATAGATCAATTCTCATCCATTACTTAGCGCTATCATTCTGTATACTGGAGTACAATGATCTTCGATTATCCGCAGTAGCACAGACGCAAAGCAATACACTTTTAGCAAGCTTTTTTTTTCTAAACCTTGCAACAGTAGATCTTTTTTTCGATAAATATCTCAGTGTCGTTCCTTTTCCGACAACTTGCTTATCAGGATAATTTATGGATAAAGCAAAAAAAAATACACAACCTCCCAACCTTCCCGCATCATATTCTCGGATCAAAATAACTTAAAAGAATGTTTTTGTAAATACAGCAGCAAAAAATCATCTGCATCTTGACAGTTTCCCCATTTCACAGCTTCAACAACCTAGCAATACTGTGTCATTTACTTTACATCAGACTAAGAGTGGGATACATTCAGCTGTTACTTGGTGCCAGGAAGTCATGTGTAGCAGGTGATAGCTGCTGTTATTCTGATGTTTTGCACAAAATTTGTACAACTATTGAAATGCTGCGCAACAAATCCGTACAAAACCATTGAAAAACAGGTGTTTGCACAAATATCATAGCAAAATACTCAAAGCAGATGGCTGGATTAATATGTTCTGACATAAACTCAAGCACAAACGATTTTCGACAAGAAGTGTAGACAAAAAAAGGAGAAAATTTAGGAAAAAGTAGGAAAAATAAATTCTATGAAGGAAAAATGATAAATAAAACAAAATAGCGGTTTAAAGTCAACTAACCTTGAGATAATCATGCAGATTGCCTTCATTCATGAACTCGGTGATCAACCAGTACTCAGTTGGTCTACGCTCCACATCAATGTAAGTTAGGATGTTAGGATGACCAGCTCGTCGAAGCACATCCACGTAAATCGTCTGAAGTCACGAAATAAAAGAAAAGCTGAATAAAAAAAACAGGAAAAAGGACCGGTACCGCCAGAACTACACTACAGTATATTATATTACAATTTTGAATAACTATGAAGTACATTGTATGTTGTTCATAAACTATCTCAACACATTAGTCATCCGCAAAACTAACATAGGACGAGGTAGTTTTTAAAAAGCACACCCTCAAATTTCAACCCGATAAAAACCTTCAGGAAACTGAAGCAGATACCGTAATGCTACCGTATTCGACCTAAATGCGGTACTATGAAGTTAATTCAAAAAAACAGAACAAGTAAAGTTTCCTCACCTGTTCCGAGTGCCAGCTCTCCTCGTCCTTCAGCACTTTCACAGCTACTTCTTTCACCTTGTCAGCACTACGGTACATTCCACTGTAGACATCACCGAACCGCCCGCTAGCAACGTGCTGAAAATTGCACTCATTTCAAACTATAGGGATCTGAAATGTTCAACAGTAAACATATTTTGAACGATGAGCAACAACACTAATCCGCTAAACCTCCAAAAGCTTCTTAAAAACAAAGCTAATCACTGACAAGCACAGAAAAACCATTTGTGCCAGTTGTCCAGCTAGTAACTGCACATCGCCGCTGACTCAACCATTGCATGTGGTCGAAAGTGCCTCCGCAATGCGCGATTTTTGGGACACTCACCTTCAGATCCGTGATCTCAAACGTTGGCCGGGTGGCCGCACAATTCAGCAGGGCGTAGGTCTCACTTTGTTGCGCAGTGTTTACTGTCTGAAATCAGCTACGCGTAGATCAACAATTGCACAACAAACATTTTAAAATATATCTTAACCATGAGGTACCACGCCTGGATCCCTTCCGCTCACCTGTGTCTTGATTTTATCCGTTTGCCAGCATCTACCGTAAGCTAGTGAGAAGACGATTAGACCTCCTGCTATACACACTCCTATCAATCCAAACAGCATCACAAACCACATGTTGCTCATCCAATGAGACACTGTACCGAGGGTAGTTGCTGCAAAATTGGTACTGTAGTGTTACAGTAAACAAGGAGAGAATGAAAGTGGTAGGAGGGTGAAGAGGAAGAGAAAAGAAAAGCAAATAAGGAATGAGATAGCATTCGAGCACCATTACTTTGAACTAAAATAGGAGCAAAATATAATTTTTCAAGACCCCTATATCTCTATCCACTACTCCTATGATCTGCTCCACTGGTGAAAATAAATGGAGAAGTGCCACAGAGAAGAGAGCGAGAAAGTGCGCAGGGGTCAGAGAGGGGGAGGAGAAAAACAGGCAATATGCGCGAATAGTCGAGTTCGCTGCGTATGAACCAGGCTAAACACCTCCCGTAAAAAATATCAAAGATTCAAAAGCAGTAAAACATTCACATCAGAGATCCGAAATAGACCACATGCTATATTCATGCTCAGCGCAAAAAATCGCCCACACAAGCGACATTACCATCCTCTAGCAGCGAAATAGAGAAACATCTAAACAGCAGCGGTTTCTCACTGCAGAGCGTAAGCACATAATGCGAGAGAGCAAAGTGTCGCTAAAGGGCTCACAGATGGTGGCTAGCCCGAATATGGCTCGTATCGTTCCGTAGAGCGATTTTTACACGCTAAGTATAGACGCAGGAAAAGGTCTGAATCAAGGAATGTGCTAACGTGAAGGGTGATGTATAAAGAGCGTAGTAATAATAATTACCCTGTAACGGCATGCGTAGTAGAACTTGAGCAGGGTAAGCGCCTCAACGCATCCAAATTCACCCCTCGTTAACGAGTTTACCCTAGGTAATCTCAATGGTGCATGCCAGCTGTGTAAAGAGTTAGCTAAAGTCGGATTTCCGGCAATACCGCGCGGAAGAAACAGTATGAACGAATCATCCATAAAAAATCCGGGAAAACCTTGCAGGACAAGCGTGCCAAGTGCTCAACCAAATCCGGGAAAACCTTGCAGGACAACCATGCCAAGTGCTCAACCATAACCATTACTTAGGGTGATTCCTATCAACTAATACTTCTGTCATACTCGCAGCCCCTCACCCTTTAACCATTCGCTTACTCACATGTTTACAGCGGATCGTAACTGCTAACTTGTACATTAGTTCCAGCAGCTGATTACAGTTTGGAGGTGTTTTTCATTTGCAGCTACAAATTGGCAAGAATTCGCTACAAAACCTAGTAACAATGAATTAACGCCTATTGAAAACTAAGTCTGCAATTGCACAATCTTTCTGTTAGCTCAGAAATCACTCGGCGGTTAGTTTCGATAGGAGAAACAAAACTTTCTGAGCTTAAAAAATGAGGAGACTTGAGCTTGAGCTCGTGCGCTATTTCGTGCAGATGAATATTTTCCAGAAATAGAGTATGCTTCTTCCTTAGTGCATTCACTCATGCACAGAAACAATATTTTTAAATTAGTCTGAGAGTCAACGACACTGCAAAGCCTCTTCGCATATTCATTTACCCTGAAAAGTCTGCAAATGCACATCTAATTCACATCTATTCCAGAACTTCTCGAGAAATCCTCAAAAATAAACCATATGCCTAAGTTACCAAAAGGAATTTTTATAAATCTGCAGAACAATTCCCCTTTTTGAAAACTTTCCCACCAGATCCCTTCAATCCTAAATGAATCCTCCCCTCCAGCCCTTCCACTGAATTAGGCTCTCATTTCGCCTGCAAAACTCTTCGCAGAATGAGCTCTGACAAACAAAACACACAGCAGCAGCAAATAGATGAATAGAATGGCACTGGATTGCAGCCAGAAAAAAAAATGCGCGCGGATAATTAAGAAGCGTTCTGTAACTGCATACGTAAAACTTACTGTTTGCTGTTGCCAGTATAACATCATCTCTTGGCTCGTCTACAACTAGAATGGACACTTTCTTGTTGCACATATGCGTACGGCAACAGCAAAACTCCATATTTGGTCTGGATTGGCGTCTTCCGCTTACAGCGACGCACTAAAACGATCAATAAGTCAATAAGGTTTAAGAATCTTCTAGAAGGGAAGATTGTCTTTCTAAGCACCTCATCCTGGACCTTGCAGTCAGCTATGACTTCCTTGTCATGCTGCCAACATCCTTTCAAAGTCACTTCGATCTTTCGCTCCTCAGCGCTGGCATTCTGGAACAAACTTGGGTAACTGAACCGAATGACGTCACCGCTTCCGCATGTGTGAAATACAAAGATTATTCCACTTTTTTGTTTGGCAGGTATAACTACGGCTTGTAAAGTAGGTATTATAGGAAAAACATGGGGAAAACGAGGACAAATCCCTTTTCAATCTATGAAAAACTGTACCTCAACTAGTACTAGTCCCTCGAACTACTATAGTAATATTATTTTTCCTCGTATGCCCTTCAAATCAAATCACTCTCCTTTTGTTTACGCCGCCTCTCTGCGTTGCGATTTAATAGGTGTTTACGAGAAGCAGCACAAGCACAGTATTCTCGCCGTTCTCATATTCGAAAACACAGTAAATAATTATTTATGAGTAAGTGTTGGTCATTGCCGACTGCAGTTGGCATTGTGTCAAAAGGAAGTAGGGCATTACGATGCACTAGACAGCTCAAATTTCTCATACATTCAGCATGCCATCAACAATTACAACAGAAATTTGCGGCACTTATCCATAAAAAGCCGGATTCTTGCAAATTACTGAGAAGTATTCCACTAAAAGGCGAGAAGCATCGAGAAACGCGGAAATTCCAAAATTTCCAATAGATATTTTCCCATTTCCTCGAGAACACCTCATGTATCGCGAGCATGCAATCAGCTGCATCTGCCACATTGAGGAGAAAAATAAATGTTAACGAAGGCAATACACAACACAAGACCCATGGAGCACCTCCAGTAAATACACGACCGCCTTTGAAACGAAAGCGAAAATCTTTGTGGATTTGGAAAACCACACAAAGGAGGTCTTTCTGAGTGTGGCCCTACTCCACATTATAAAAAGTATGTTAAACCAGAACTACACATGTGCAGAACTCGGTTTAACAAAAATATTGCAAGCTGGAGTGGAGGAAACATATAAAAATAATTCTTTACAGCTATAATTTTCTTTCCTATAAAATAGGCTGAACAAAAAATCCTTGTTCAAGGGGAAAAGTTCCTGGATACCCGTAGTAATTCAGTGAAGAGAATTTCGAGCGAAATAGAATCAAATGTCAAAAATCCAAGTGTTCGAGCGAAATAACATTGAATGTCATAAATCCACCTGTAAGTTCAATGTTATGGATCAGGGGCCGTATGCATTGTTAGCATTACCCAGGGTAAACGTGCTAACACCACATAAATCTACACATCGTTAACGATGGGAGTCAACACGTTTGCCCAGGGTAATCCCAATGATGTATCCAAGCGCAGGATAACAGCACCTCTCACTTTCTTTAAGTTTTCTTTCTCAAATGGGTCTTAAGTGCACCACCACCAGTGGTTACAGATGAGCAGATTCCCCTCTTAGAGGACATTCGACGGATCCGGAATTTCGAGCTTCCTTGCGCCCATGACAAATTCGCACATTTTTGCCTCATAAAGCTTGTGGAGAGTTCCTTACCTTTTTCTTGAAACTAGACATATAAATAGCACGAAAAGTCGAATCTCTAAGCTTATCAGGGGCCATACGTTTAGATAACCCAGGGTAAACGAGTTAACCCCACGCCAACTTATGCATCGTTAACATATGTAGGCGCCAACACGTTTATCCTGGATGATCTTAATGATGCATCCGAGTCCAGAAGGACTACATTTCTGATTAGCATCTTCACATCAGAAGCATCGTTGAAAGCTATTCATCATAGGGTAAAGCCGGAAGCTCGACGTTCTCCTTCCTTGTGATTATCCGCGTATTCCCTAAGTGTAAGTCCAATTGTTCTCAGAGAAAACTCTGGTTTAGCCTAAGACTGCTTTAATTTTAACTTCCTTGTCCCTTACGAAGCCCTCGAATAGAAACCTGGCGCACAACAACGGAAGACTTGCGAACTTATTGTCCACGGAGATTAGAGCCGCACCAGGAACACTTCCAGCAACGTTGCCAAGAATAACTATTCCATTGCAACCCCTATTAGGGACAAGAAATTGCTGAACATTAATTTCAGCGTGACAACGGAAAAAACATCACATTGCAGCAGGGAAACCCTTCCTCCGCAGCAGCATCAACTGCGCTCAGCTGCAGCTCATACCATGCACTCAGCAGGGAGCATCTAATTACTGGCTCACTTCAAGCCGAAAAACAAGGTTTGAGCGAACAACATGGAATGTTCAAAGAACTCAGAACGGCATTTACGGCTTCGCTTCTACTTCCTGATTAGTATAGAGAGAAATAGAGGGAACTGGCCGTCATGTAGCAGTTAAGCCAACCACTTTTCGTTATTGCAATCAAATCCTCGGCTCAAAAAAAAAGTGTAAAAGTGCGTATCAATCGCCATCGTAAAAGCTGAAGCTCGCCCTGGCTGCCATGGCTCCTTCAACCTCAAAAAGATGAAAAACTTAGAACTCTCACTAGAAAATGGACTCACACTGCCACTATAAGCTTACATATAGGTGAGACATCAGCCCAGAGTAATGGAAAATACCACCTACGCCCCCAATCAGCCTAGTCTTCCTCTCTATCGGTATCCCTAAGCTCCCTATTTCATGGATCACGAAAGGCAGCATTCAGCGACACAATAATCACATTTATTTAATTTTTATTTTGAATTTGTGCAGGTGACGTGACATCAAAAAAGACAATGGGTGAAAGATTTACAGCCCATATTCGGAGTGCTACAGATCTCGCTAAACGCTTTGTTCTGACATCACCCATCGCTGCTTTTCATCAGTTGCGATTAGTTGCAGATTCGCTAGCTTACAGAAAGTGCAGCAGCACTAAAAGTATTTCAAAAGAGATGAGCACCTGTGAAATAACGCGAATAAGTGGAACATAGCCATAATAGCTCTTCTAAGGATGCAATCCTTATTCTATGAACATTTACAGGATAAGATGCCATCACGAACAGGATAAGCCGCTAACAAAGTCCTTTAGCCGCATCAAGCATGGTGGTCACGCCAAAAATGTCACTTGTCTTCAAAGACCAAATCCATTACGACACGGTACCGTACCGTACCCATTAGACGTACAAAGAGCGAGGCAGAACAAGTCCGGTTCCACTTTAACCTAGCGTTCTAGAGACTTTGAAAAATGGCCAGTGACGTTTTGAACGAAACGAGATTTGTATCCACCTTCCAAAAGAAAAAATATTGAGGTGTAGCAAAACAACATGTTAGGCGGAAAGTCAAGAAAAAAAAAGCAAAAAAAAAACAATCTTGAAAATTATAGAAAATGTGCTTAATCAGCTCTACGACTCGTCCCACAAAGAAAAAAATGAGGGAAAAACACATCCTGCTCACCTTCTCAGTGACGTATTTGAACACAGTCATACATCCGAGCCTCTGCGCTCGATTCTCCGGTTCAGCGTAACACTTCTCGAGCGTCGGACATTGCGGATCATTGGGAGCACAGGATTTGGGGTCGAATTTCTGAACAGCTCAGCCTTAGCGCAGTTCCTCAAAAGGCAACCGTCGTTCCATTCCATCAACTCCTCTTGTACAGAGGAAATTAGAGGTAATATAAAGGTTGAAAAGGTTAAGCGAAAAAGTGAGGGAAAAACTACCACACATAATTTGAAAATTTTTCAGAACAAAGTCCAAAACTCTTTCGAAAATCACGTGTTTGATACCAGTCTTCTACAAAATCAACTTCAACTGATCAGAGGTACTGGTGCTTCAGAAGATTTGTTATTTTCAAAAGCCTTGTACTAGCAAAGTGTTGAATATTAATGAAGGGATGCTGCATATAGAGTTTAGAGGAAACAATGACAGAAAGCTATTGTTTTCCTGAAAAACCAAGAACTGAGTTGAGGGAATCTGTGCGCAACCACAAAAAATTTGAAAAAGAGCCTTCACGAGAGCTCACCTCGCAATAGATAAACGGCCTCCCAGCATCCAGATCATAGTTCAATCCCAGCTGCCCATAGACCCGTGCCATGTAGGCTGGATTGTAAGAAACCGACGCATTCTGAAAAGCATGACATTTTGTTGGAAGAATCCATGTATCCACGTGAACAACAGTCTAAATGGTCACTTTACAAAAACCTTAGTACTCCCGATTCCAAATTTAACAAGGAGCAGAACTTCTGCTTTGGTACCCTACTGCCTGCTCCGCAAAAGTCTTCCACACTATCGGATTGGGAACTCGTGGTATTTACGCGAAAGAGTTGCTTAAATAACTATTCTTCTCACATGCACTACTCCATAACTAGTGCATAGCTACTGCATAAGAGGAATCAGAAAAAAATTAAAATTATTCATGGGCTGCGAGAACGCTACAATCAGAATATTGCCCACCAAAACATTCTTGGAATTTCCAAGGGAATTTATAGCTAAAATCAAGTCGGCGGCGAAATTTCTGCTTTATTATTTTTTAATTTTCGAAAAGGCGCAGAAAAAAAAACCCTGAGGAGAATCCCAGCTCAGCTCTCTCCTATACCGGATGGGTCCGCAAGGTCTGGCCGTAAAATTTGAGGTTTAACGAGGTATAAATTCAATCAGGGACAGACAAACGCGAGGGTAGAAGAGGGAAACTGAAGAACAAAGGAAGTGCTTTAAAAATGGGGATTAGTTCTCGTCCAGCTTTTACAACCCTATACACCATGATATAACCAATGTAAAACATCACAATGTTTACAGGATTCTAAGCAAACAATTATGGGAAATAAAATATTATGGACGCGTGTGATTTTATAAATTTTCCTTTCATGAACTACAGTTGGTATCACGCATTCTTCAATTCTGATCCAGCAATCATATGGATAAGAGGGCCCCAAAGTATCACTGGAATGATGGGTAAGCTCATACCCATGGCTACAGACACCATACACGGATGTGATGTGTTGCTGGGCGCCAAGTGAGAGGTAAGTTTGGGTACGTTGACAAGTTTATCACGGGTAATCTCAGTGATGCATACCGGGTCCTGAGTTACCTCAAAGACTAACCTTAGCACTGTTTCACACCTGCACGGATAAAGATGTCTTTTGGA
>KN729326.1:0-16991 GCA_000816745.1 Ancylostoma duodenale
CAATTTCATCATTCTATAAATCCCAATAGAGCGTGTTTACGTTAAGAAAGAGCGAAATAACAAGTCTAGCACAAAAAAAAAAACAGCGCTGAAATGGCTGTTAAACAAGCGAACATAGCTATGGTAGCGCAATTTCCGTTTTTGTTGGCAAAAATTTTGACCACTGCCAAATTCAAAGCTAACAATGAACCCAGAGACACCCTAGCTATTTCCAAATTTTCTGGAGATTTTTCTAGGCTCCGTAGTAGAAGGCTTTTACTAACTACCACAGAAATTTGGGATCTCTTCACAGATAAATAGAGAAGTGGTGGAGGGAAAACGACGTCCACTATCTGCGCGCCAGAGTCCACGTCTCACCTGGACTTTTCAAAGTCTGTGTACCTACGAGAGCAGCGAACCTTAGTACCAAAAATAATATTTATGCTCATAACTTGGTTATGAAGAAAAAATGACCACTAACTTTTTGAGGTTGTTCTTCCACATGTTTTCAGCGAGCGAATATGCTTGTTCAAAGACTTTTGCCACACCCTGTAGACCACCCACTTACTTCAGTGTTCCTTCCTGTGGTGCAAAAAAACTGCGAATCAAACAAACAGTCGAGTGAACAACCACAAGGTTGACAGAAAAGATTTGTTACAGTCGTATTGCGTTCTAGAAAAACCTGTAGAAAGGTTGTAGAAAGCTGCTAACTTTGCCTAGCTCTCTTATGATGTCGGATTACCAGCTAAATTTACTGTATCAATTATCGCAGTGGATTCCAAACTTCGACCAGCAAAAAATGTCTTCTACCATTACGCTTATCGTTGCGCCACAGCCTCGCACTAATCTCACCCTTGCATCCGTTTCAAGGATGTTCCAGGGACTCAAATTTCAATAAAAACAAGTCCCTGGAAGCTGTAAATTCCCTTTTTGTAGCCAAACTGTCTACCAACGGAAGCAGGCAAGGTCACCGAGGACAAATTGGGCAGTGAGCAGAAGCCATCAGCTGATGAGAACAAGGTTTTCGCGGTGTTGCTTTGGTTTTTCCAAGCTGCTATTGCCCTACTTTCAGTCTAATTCAATCTTGGCTATTTCGCCAAAAGCAATTGCGGCCATCGCTGCTTTAATGGGCTCATCTTCGGCGCTCATCGACAAGCAGCTGTCAAGGCTGGTATTTCCCTTAGAACGAAAATTGATCGAACTACACTACAGATTTTCAGGACAATCGCGATTGACACTGGAAAGGAAAACAGTGTTGAAGACACGTCATACAAGTACGTCATTTCATAACAGTGATTTTTGAGAACATTTCTACAGAACTGCATATGGAGTTAGATTACTGGAAGCAAGCATTTGACTAAGTCTCCGCTGCAATGTAGATGTACGCGGGTCGAACGCACGCATCCACTATGAAGAGTTTGAGAACTTTCTCCCGAAGCATAGAAAAACACTCATTTTTCAGCACGCGTGCTCGCCTCGGAGCCGGCAGCAGCGACATTTCCTCGATAAAAATCTCTTCTTCTGAAGCAATCCCCGGCTTTGTCACAAGTACACCTGTTGGAACATCCAGCCAGCAGACATCAAGTCAAAACACAAATCCAAACGAACCATATTCCAAAACATCGACGTCATCAGAAGACGAATACACGAGAGCAATTACTACACATGATATGCAGCGAATTCTATGGGAACGTGCAGTGATTCGTGGCCAGTAAGTTCGAATACATAGTTCCGTCACTCATTCTGGATCAGAATGCGGAATTTTGATCAAATTAAAGCAGCTAACGTTCAGAAACCCATCTGAGCTGGATGTTTCTTCGATTTCAAGCTTCTTCACAGCTGCAAGCCTATGTGAGCACTCATAGCAGTCTCGAAAAGTCTAGTGATCGTGTAAATTCATTCTGCTTGTTAATATTTCGCATTGCTTGGTTGTATTGCTTGTAATGTCTGAACCCTATTTAATGAACTTTCTAGCCATCTGTTTCGAGCTTCAGCTTTGTCGTGAAACTGAAATTCTAGTACAACATTTATAGAAAAAAGCATAAACGATCACAATAGCAGTGCATGAGGAATGTGAACAAAAATTGAGGACCAGATTGAAACATCAATAGACACATCAAGCTCTAATAAATATTATGGAACAAAACTAACCAGTAAGTTGTGTGACATTTCAAAAAGCACCAAAATGTGTCAGTTTCTAACCGACAGATACAACGCACACATTCGGATTCAAGGAAAGATTATGTCACCCCAGTTGACAACTACACGTTTAACAAACCAAAGCGAACACATTTTGTTCCAAATAGAAAGGTATATCATAGTTGAAAGGCAGACTGAAGGAAAATCGAGGGAAGAATTGAGGACAGTCACGATACAAATTTGAGGACAAATATGAAAAAGGGAAAAAATAGCACCTATTTTAATTCAGTAATAAAAGCAACACTACACAAATTTGATATTATAATGTATAAAGACTACCCTTGGGACTTCGCAAATCTCTTGGCATTGAACAACCATTCCCTCCTGTATGCTTTCGAACAAAAGCGCTTTGTTGATTCGATAACAAGCGAGATTACAGTTCACCATAACATAAAGAAAAGTAGTAATTATCCTAGAATTGGAACAAAACTCAAGCCACCTAAGACCGTCTTGCTGACATAAAGCTAAGCACAAGAGAGGACGGGTTTAATACAAAGCAAAGGATTTTTGAGAGCTACAGGGATATCCTGGAAGCCTGGTAAACTGGACTTTCGAATACAAAAATGACTAATGGAATTACGTTGATGAATACAGCTTATACGGAGTGATTTGGACTGTTGCAGTGCTAAATCTCGAGGTAAAAGGAGGAAATATTCAAAAATAGATCAACAATCTAGGACCAAAATGATGCACATTTGTTTAACGGAGAAAAGTTTGAGATGGCGCGAAAGCAGATGGACAATCAGAGTGAATGGGCAAGACAACAGCTTCGAGGATTATTTCTATAAAGCAAGAACCAGAACGTAAATTACTTTGCTGAAGTCTGGAGAAGTGAAAAGAATATGCAATGCTTTAATTTGGCTCAGGAATTTTCAGAATGGTACGGGTGCAGTACTTTGTGTGATAAGTGATAAAGGAAAAGACTTTATATGAGTCTGCCATTGTGAGCTGCATTGGAAATAACGAACACTTTCATACACGAAGCCGTCAACGCTCACTGCAATGGTAAACGACAGTTGTTCATGTTATCGATATTTATAATAGAAAAAAAATATGAAAAAAAACCTGTGAGATCGCTGTGTTTACTAGCACCACTGCAAAGCAAGCGCGACACCGCTGCCACCTGCACAGGAGGATTCTCGTTCTCCGACTTCTAAAGGAACCGAAGTTGAACATGGCTACATCACATCATGTTTCGTTCATTCATAGCTAATACAAAGGCAAGAATAGCTTCAGATTATCAAGACGATTGGTTCAAGGTCTTAAAGTTCCGGAATGAATTGTAGTTGGTAATATTAGGTTGGTGCGAAATTAATTGCCGAAACGAACACTTCAGTTCAAAGTGTTATAATTCAGCTTAGACACAATATTCTTCAACAGTTCAATGCTCATTTAAATCGCCAAGTCTTCCCTAACAATATAGTGGAACCGGCATGATCCTACATTAGAAAATAAGGTCGCAAAAATCTAAAAACTTTTGGAAGGCGATTCCGGCACACTCTAGATCAGAAGTCTGTTGCTGGCGCAGGTTTGCATCTGGGAGTGGGGAAAAGTGCTAATCAGTAAGGGAAAGGTCTGAGGAATGAGGAGAATGGATGAGAACCCCGATGTCTTACTGCTCCAGTTTCTGTCGGGTGAGTTTATAAGTGAGAGGCTGAGCGCTACCCTGAAGCAGGGAAAAACTTGATTCTGTTCACCACTGCCAACCACATCTACAGCAGATTTTCGGACATCATATCAAAATTACAATACTTGGACCCTGTTGTCAACGATCGACTAGGTTGGAGAAGGCTGCAGTCAATCGCACCCTTGCAGCACCACCAAACTCCTGACACAATCTCCCTAGATGGAAGATCTGGTTTAGAAAAACCGTCTCTACCTATACCCATTCTTGTTTCACGTTATCGTACAGAAACCAAGCTTCATTTACTGTTTTTACGTGGTCTAGAAATGGGTCGGTTTGGGGCAAAAAAATAAGTTAGAAAAGATGTCACAGCAGGTGAGACGCTGGTCATCAGTCAGATCGTATGGTGTTCAGGTCCCACCTTTCTTACCCTGTTGATTGAAGTCGGATGTACTGAAACTGTAGTATAGTGAGCGTCCATCCCTGTTCTTATTGTCCGGATGGTAAGATCCGGTTTAGGTTCCATGGCTGTCCTCAACGCCTGGTCGTATAGCGACATCCCGCGACCACGACCATACTTGCTTTTGGTTTTGAAATCCTAGGAAGAGCCCCTAGCTCACTGTCCATTGGGAAGGCAGTTCCAAGCCGTAACAAATGCAGGATTATCGGACACCTCCGTTTGCAGAGTTTCGATTTTGGATTCATTAATCATGATCACCCAAAAATCGCGTTAGGCTCATCTTTTGTTCGCGGCTTTACAAAAGGTACTGAAGAGAGCTAGCCAAAATATCCAAGAGGCATTTGAAAGAGGAGGAAAAGCCCTTTCAGAAGGTCACACAAGTTGGCCTGAAATTGCTCAAATTCTGCAGGAGAGAAAAGTTTATTTGTGCATACCCCAAAACGGCAATTAATTTCGCACCAACCTAATATAAGGAAAAGTTGGATTGGAGTTGAAAAACAGCGAAGAAATAAATAATCCCGAGTTCGCAAGCGTCAACAGATGGAAGTAGTATTAAAGACGAACAATAAAAGTGTGCTGTCAGGGCGTCAAGTATAGATTTCTGGTTTCGAATAGTAAACCTAGGAGGAAAACCTACAGTACTGGCCAAGAAGGAATGACCTTTTGAACTTTTGTCCATAACAAAATTTAGTTATAAGCTCGAAATTTCTAATTTTGGGAGGTAATGCAGATACTCAAAGCCCGTAAATACAGCTAGTAAAATCCTCCATGCGCCTTCAAATTTCTATAAGAAAATTTTTTTACTCAAAAAGGTCAGGATCCTTGATTTTGCAATACTCACATTCAGCTGGTGACTTCCAGTAGTGGACAAGTTAAAGCACAATCCTGACCTATCCGGAGCTTAGTTGACATCCTTTAGAATTGACCACCTTCGGCAGTTTTAGCCATTCTGGATCCTACCTACGTCCCTGTTTTGAGATGGAACTTGTTCTACATGATGCTCTAGCTCGAGCAGAAAGAGTGCTTGTACTGGTGCTCGATGGGTGCCCAACCGTTCCAGATATCCTAGCCAGACACACGGTCACCAGTGGTGTACTTTCTGTTCAAGTTTTGCTTTTTTTACTTTGGTGAATAAAGAAATGTTCATGAGGGCAACGTTGCTTCTGGTGAACCGAGATGGCTGCTAGAATGTCTGGGTAGACGCTTACACTTAAAGCTCTCCGAAAACGATGAGCTACGGGAGCTCAAAGTGAACAGCAGCATCCACTTGCAAGGGGTTGTGATCCTCCGTGCTCTATTCTCAAGATTCGGCGTTTAGCATGAGCAGCATGATTTTCTAGACGCTTTATTTGGGTCTCGCAACCGATTTTACGCTCAATTTGCTCACTTTTGTACAAACAGAGCGCGATGTCTCACTCCTCTGCCATATGCTGAAGACCAAGGTAATTTTGCGTGCCATACTTTACTTGATTCGAGACATGATGGGTTTTATCTTTCTATGCTGTATTCTACAAGATTATACGCATTATTACAAGTAACCCCCCCCCCCCCCACTAAAAAACTACTAGATATGACGAATAGTGTTACTCTCCTCACAATGGGAACTGACGCTCACCCAAGACTTTTCTAACGCCCGGGCCTATTTCCCTATTGGCGTTGGTGAAGCGGCCGCTGGGGCAGATGGCTTATGCGCCTGCACAAGTTGGCGCCGAAACAGTTATCGAAGCAACACTTACTTAACTGTGTAGTAAAGATCATACCTGTCCCTTCTTCATTCCCAACTTCTGAAGCATTTTTTCTTTCTTCTTCTCTTTTACGAAGGATAACAAAAGGAGTGGCTGACTGCATGTCCTGTTCAAAGGTAAAAGTCGACTATATGCATGCCGCGTAACAGTCGAAGAAATTACCTGGTGATGACAAGTGTTCGAAAAGTTGCTTTCATGGATCCCTTACAAAGATCTTTTTTGGAGTTTGGAGTCAAACTCTGCGCACCAATCACATTTACATTTTCCTGAAAAAAAAAAGGCGGATATTTAACCAGGCGGAGAGAGGCCATGATTCTAATCAATTGTTGCAATTCTACCATTCTATTATGAATTAAGAACTCTTACGTTTGATGGATCACGACCAAGCCAGTACTCTACGTGCATTTCGTGAGCATCGGAACGAATATGAGGGCTGTTGGGAGGTGAACTACTCAGACCTGACACAAATTTTATAAGTAACGTACAACACATTCAATAATAACGAATAGTTACAACCATGCTCCTATACAGAGAACTCTTGGGAAAACAAAAAGGCAAAAAAGCAACAAATCAAAGCAATAAAGAGAAAAGGAACACACCAGCAGAATACTCCCGATCCCGAGCAGAAACCACGTACTCTTTCTCGACTTCAACTGAACGCGGAGAAGAGTACATACAAGTTGCATCTTCATCTTCACTGCTCTGCCCAACACGAACCTCGGCCAGGAAAGGCACGAAGACGCGGCAAGCATCCGCCTGAACAAACGAATTTGATCATGGACTTTTAGGAATTTTCCAAGTTTCAGCACCAATCTTCAGGATTACAGGCCATTCATCAGGGCTTCTGAATGACACTGATCGAACGCGTGTGCTTCACGCACTCCCAAATCATTTCCCGGACCCTTTTCAACACGTTAAGCATTTATAAATCAGTGCGACTAAAGCCCCACTCAGAGTTTTGCCGCCGGGCGAGTCGCCCATGTCGAAACATGCCGGGCTGCTACGCAGCGCGAGCTCGCCGCGGCAAAACTCGCCAGGGGGGTCACTCAGAGCATTTTGCCGCGGCGAGCTCGCCCAGCGAGCGGCGACAAGGAATGCCTCAGACCATTTTTGTCGCCCGCGGCAAAACTCGCCGAGGGTATTTTTCTTCGTAGTTCCGCAGATCTTTCGACCAAATTAATTGCACTTCCTCAATAACGAATGATTAGTCTTGCTCTGATATGTTCTTAGCGCTTCTCACTTGACGTTTTCGGTGTGTGCCTACCCGTAAACTAGAAAATTCAATGCGGTACCCTTTTTGTTATCTTTTTATTTCTGACACTCTAGTCATGAATGACAACGATGTAGCCTAGTTAGTCCTAGAATGCCTTGTGGAGGTGGTAGTCGGGTTTAGTAGGGATGACGCTAATGAGGTACACGTCTCCTTCCTGGACACCAGGTTCAAAATATTAATTCATAGAATGTACATAAGAGGCGCTCCTCATTCGAATCGTCCAGTACTAACAAGGAATTCTAAAGAAATCGAAAAGAAGTTGAAGAATTACCGGAGATGTAGAAAAGCTGCCTTAGTGCTAATCGCCGCGCTCTCGCTCGACTCTGAGTACCCTCGATGTCGCTGAGCGGCTGATGCTTGCCACGCCCCCCTCTTGCCGCCCAGCGAGAACTCGCTCGGCGGCAAAACTCTGAGTGGGGCTTAACAAGCTTGAACGTGCGCGACTTGTCAAAAGCGCCTCTACGCTTCCCACGTGGGAATACGCCAATACCGACTCATTTCTGAACCGCCTGTACACTGAGGCTTTTTCCAATGCGCCGTCCTAACGGTGACCAACACTTAGCGTCGAGTTCAAACAAGTATGGAGGTGGAGCATTTGCGTCACAAAAAGCTGGGAATTCGCACTCAAATACCTTCGTACATAAAGCAGTTGGGTCCGCTGCGCGGCCGGCGCTGTGGCAGACATTGACCGCTTCTCAAATAAGCGGTTGTCTAATATGAGAAGAAGGTTTCCTCTATCGAACCTTATATAAGATTCCCATTTCTCCTCGCTACTTCTTCCTCCCAATTTCTCTTACATTTCTCGTATATAGAATTTTTTTTCGGCAATTTTCGCGTTTCCACTAGAATACTTTTTCAGCTGCGCGGCTGTCTGCATACTCAGCCCGCAATTCTGCGTTGACTGGTGTACCACTCAGTTTTGCCTGGGAGGCCCTGCCGACCGGTCGCGGAAAATGCCATAACAAGAATTAACCACTGCTGTCTCTGTGCCTCCTACTCTAATGCATTATCTAGCTTAAACCATGAAATGAAATTTGAGGAAAAAAAGAGACAGAACAAAAACTAAACATGAAGGCAGATGTAACTAACCTCT
Organism: Ancylostoma duodenale; assembly: GCA_000816745.1. Taxonomy (NCBI): domain Eukaryota; kingdom Metazoa; phylum Nematoda; class Chromadorea; order Rhabditida; family Ancylostomatidae; genus Ancylostoma; species Ancylostoma duodenale. Next base: position 8,374 of record KN729326.1, read on the forward strand.
TGTCCTCGTTCGGCCATTTGTAAAAGGGCTTCGCCAATCGGCAGATTCAAGCACACACCTCCCGTCGTGAGCCACGCGTTCATCTTTTCAGTAATAGACTGTTTCTCCGCAGGACTAATTTCAGCCCATCTCTCCCACATGTCTCGGCTTAGATGATCAAGTACGACATCCAGTCCTAATAAGAACGAATAAATAATTTATTTAGCCATTAACACTGGTGGTCAATGAAGTTGATCAATTTGTGGGCTTGACGCTGCACAGCAGCGAGTATCGCTTCGATTCGCTCTTACGGCATCATAAGATAACGATTCCAGCACACTGGTCGCGCTACTTTTCGCGCTCCAATCCGAAAGTTCTTCAGCTCCACCGATACTTACTGTAGCGTAACGTGAACATTTCCGTGGTAAAATGTAGCAATTTAGCCTTTTAGCCTAAATTTATACAGATAAAACAACAGGCAAAGTCACCTTCAATCAGTTTCGCTATTAGAGAGTGTGGAGCAGGAATGATGGCAAAGCGGAGATAATGCAGCCAGTTACTCGAAGATTTATGATGAAGACATTCCACGTACGCACGCAGAATCTATAATTAAATAACGATTACATTTGTTAACGATTTTTCAGGAAACCAGATTACCTGCCCAACAAACTTGTCGCCTCCAATTATCCCCACCCACGTAACAGGAGGATTAGACGAGTTAGAGTTGCAGCTAAATTAATAATAATGGGATAATAACCTCAGAAAGAAACTGATCTAAAAAAGAACTGAAAAAAAGGACTGACAAATTCTGAATCTTGTTCACAATCTGTCCTATGGCTTGCTTTACAGCATTGCCAGATGGGCAGTTTACGGTGGGCACAGAAATGGTAGACAGATGAGGTAGATCCGAGTAAGAGCACAGCCAACATCCAGCTGATGCAGCTGGATAAGCAGAAAGTAATGTTGATATCTGGAATAAACAGTTTCATGCAGCCTAGAAAGAAAGCCCTCAGCACAGAGTTAAAGCTCAGGTTGAGTTTATTACAGTATTTAGAATTTCTCAAGAGTGTCTGTTCCTACTACAAATAAAGAGAGAACAACCTGCTCAGACACGCCAACGTTCTTTTCTGCAGACGTCGCCACCGCTCTATCTTTTTCAGCCTTCTTTGAGATTGATCCAGTCGTCAGTGAATGTGAAATTCCACCGAGGGATGTGCTTTGCACCAAAGGTGCACTGCTTGTTGACGCAACCCTCATCTGCGGTTTCATTGCAACCTGGAAAGAGTGAATATCTTGATCAAGTATGTGTACCAAAGTAAAACACCAACTTACTGCAGGAGAAGTAGTATTAGTCGTAGACATGTGGTCGCCTGACGGCGTCAACGTCGACATCACTGAATCCTTTATTAAATCCTGGGACTGCGACATTTTGATCTCTTCCTTATCGCGCTCTTTTTCGGTTTCAGACGACCAATCAAGGTCTTCCGCTTCTTCGCTATCGGATCCATTTTCAGCATCCTTCAAGAAGAATTCCTGGTTATATGTTGTCTCCTTGAAGAATGATTAAATTTATGAAATACATAATTCAAAATTCGGTTAGTTCTTAGATGTAATCAATCACGTAGTTATAGCTTCAAAATCAGCTGTGAAAGAAAGCCGATTTGAAGACAACAGTGAAAGACGTCAAGACATCATGAACAGAGAGATGATCAATTTCCATGTACAATGAAATGGAAAATGTATCGCAATGTATGGCAGAAACAAGCAATCAATTAGAGAGATGATCAATTCAAAAAAGTCCACACACCCGATCATAAATTGCAGGGAGAACCTCCTTCGAGCGCGTGAAGAATGGTCGGAGTCCAGGTCTGGGGTTGCTACCAATTGAAATCTCATCTGCCGCCATTTCAGGTCCTGAAATAAACCAAGCAGAAAATGTTTGACGACCGGAACATTCTTAACCTGGATATGAAAATGAGAACCACAACGATTCAATTCTATTTGAGACTCTAGGATGAACGAATATTCTTTTCAAGTGTGGGAGGATGAGAGAACGTGCACACTAAGTTGCAGCAACAAAAAAAAATGAACTTCTTACCTGAATCGCTCATGTTTTCCAACTCTTCAAACAGATCCTGTAACTCTTTATCTGTGGGTACCATAGCAGCGGACGCCGATCTTGACGAAATTCCCTAAAGAAGATTAATCTGCTCACTCCGAAAGGGAGAGCCTACAGAAACTCGCACTAGAAACTTCCGATGGACGAATGCATCTTGATCTCTCTTTACTAAAACATCTCTCTACTAAAACGGATCGGTGGCGAACGCAGAAATGCTCAGCAGGGGGAGGGGGGTGCCGTGTGAAAGACGTGGTGTTCGCCATTTTGAGAACCCGTATGGAGGGATAAAATTAATAGGAACATTGATTTCAACATGTAGAAGCAAAATGTTTGAAAATCACGAAAATAAACGACTACAAATAGGCCAAAATACAATTTTCAACTATCTTAGAAGGTATTTTTTGAAAAAAAAATCGACGACCCATTCTCGAGACAGCGCGAGTTCTCCGTACGCCCCTCTTCTCCTGCATCCACCTCTGCAACGGATGAGTGCGTTAATTCTTTTTAATAAGCTAAATCTCCAACCTCCTCCTCTGGAACTTTGAACTTCTTCAACAGCGTAACAAATCGCTGTCTTATGTTGTTCTTTCTAGACGCACGAGAGGCCTTGAGATTCACCTCCCTAGCCGCACCTCTGCAAGAATAGAATGATTTTTTAAGGAGATTCTTATGTTTTTTTTTGTCAATTTTTATCCATGAAAATGCCATACAGTGCGACTAACAACTAAGAACAAGCAGGCTAGCATCATTCGCCACGTTTAAGGTTGAATGGAGGTTTGGGAAAAAAATGCCGAGAGGTAGCGTGAAAAGATTCCGATGGACAGCCACGCGAAGAAAGTGACTGATTTACTCCATTTGGTTCACGTACACACCCAGCCGTGCAGCGAAATAAGCTCCACGGGCTGACTGCCGTACCATCAGACACACAACGCGCTGACCGCGAAGCATAGTTGGAAGTCGGACAGACCGTGGTAATGCCCACGGTCGGGCGGTCGGAGCACGCACTTGCGACACTTTTTTTAGAAAGATGCTTTCATTGTGACGGCAAAGACATCGAAATGAGTGAACCCTGGAGGATAGGTGAATACCCCTGCTTTTTAACCACATAATCCGAGAAATACCAAGTGAATTGGGGCAATCTCGGGTTTCTTCTCTGAATAGTTAATGTACAGTTTCCAATGCACCACACTTACACCAGTGAAGAGTTTGTATTCGGTTTTAACCCCCTACTTGGTATTTCAGTAGTAAATTCATATACTATCAATACATATGGCGTCATCTCAGCGAGCACCGGCAACAGTTTGGCGATGAAGAACTTCAGAACGGAGTGAGTGACACCTCGGTGAGTGACACCGCTACAAAACAAATTCCGATAAGTTTTGAAATAATATTTAACCTTGCAGTATTTCTGGCGCTTGTTGGTTCGTTGATATCACTATCCCCAGGAACGTCTTCATAATCACTGTCAGAATCATCCTGAACAAAAGACACATGGCATGATATGTATAAGACACATGAAGGAAAGTATGAAAAATCACCATTCACCTCACTAAGGTCATTTTCAATGCCACCCTGTTTCTTTCCAACTCTATCTCGTTCCATATCGATCTCGAGCGGCTGTGATTGGCACGTAACAAGATTTAATCGACCAATACTTTGCACTAAAAGAAAAGTAATGTTATCTGATGTAGCACACAGAAAAGGAGTGATGAAAAAAGTCTGGAAGATTATGGTATTGAGTACTCAACTTGTGCAGACAAATATTACTTTGTGCCAAATGACACCGAAATTGCGGAACTATTCTCATTGGTTTTGTACAGGGGCATCAAAAAGTTTCCGGCCTCGACCACTTGCAGATATGCTCCCGCAGTGAAATTTTGAAGGAAATAAATGTGAATCCCTCGAAGACCGAAACACTCTTCATATTAACATTTTATAAGACCTACCCAATTTTATAGGGATTTTTATCACTCGAATTTAAACACCAAAAGTAGACCCTTTTTCCTTATTTGTTTTGTCCCGCCGAAGTGCCGTTTCAAATCTTCTCACGGATTCTAGAAGCTAGGCCCCAGACCCCGTCTACAAACTGACTTAATTGGCGAAATGCATTCGCATTGTCATGAAGCAATACAATTTCGTGAAAAAGGATGTCTCATCGAAATGCCTGAATTCCATGGTTGAATTTCTGCAGTCATTTTTCTTGGTTCGCTTCCGAAAGGGGTGGAACAAAGTAGTGTTGTAATCATCTACTTCATTGGGGCTCACGTACAGGTGGTTAGGTGACACGATCTTCTCTTTATCCTACACAACTTTGGGCAGGACGTTTTCACCCTCAGTTCCGTGTTCGATCGCACTAGTCTCAGAGATCTGTCCGTCCTGCCCCGTTACTCCATGCTTGAAACACCAAATCTTGGCAGAGAGTTCGCCACATATCGGTAGTCAAGATACCACTGATTGTCTTTTTCGCTTTCCACAAAACCCCCAAAAATCTTCTTTGGATGTTCAACTGGAATTTTCTTGTTGAACGCCGAAAAGGTTTTAGAGGCTCGATGTTCCGCGAAGGTTACAATTATGAGATGGTCGCCTATAAATTTTCCAAAGGAACTGTTGAATAGCTCTGATCCTTGCACACTTTCTGCTCCTAAAGCCTATCTGTGATGCTTAATAGTTTTTTCTATAGCGGCAGTAATCTGTCTTCGTCTTGCCTCTGCTCGTTGATCAGAGGTCGCTCCGTTTCTGACCGAATATCACTCCATTGAAAGCATTGAGTTCCAAAATTTTATATGGAAATGTTAGAAGACTTCCTCTTTGTTAAGAATCTAGGGGCAGATTTAGATTTTGTCCAATAGAGCTCATTTACAGAACAAAAATTCGTCGGTTGCTTCTCGCTGGATACACATTTTTTGAGCGATAACCATACCTTGGCTTGAATAAAGCGTTCTTATTTCTAGAAGGTCGAACGAAATCTCATGAAACCTTGCAAACTGACATGGAAGGCTTCGCCCTACATGATGCTCCCAAAACTGTACAGAAATATGGAACAGGCGAGTGGAGGCCGGAAACTTTTTGATACCCCTGTACATTGAAAACAGTTTTCAACCATTGCACAGATCGAAACCTACACTCTCCGCCTAGCTTACTGTCATTCAAAACGAGCCGCTGTGATCGACTACATCAGATAGGCTTCATAGCATTTTTTAATAACCACAGATGCCCTTGCAGCAGCATGTATATGGTAATATACAGTCTCTCTCAAAAATCCTTGCCTCACGCTGCATCGCCAGTCAGCTGAGCCACGTCACACCACGTATGACAATCCACAGTTTATGCAGCGCGGCTCAGCAGATGGGCGGTGCAGCGTGAGGCAAGGATTTTCGAGAGTGGCTGTACAATAAACTTGGCAAGGACTATATACACTATACAGATGCCCATCTACAGTGCGCGCACAAATTACTGGCGTGTTATTTTTAAGCCCCAATCAGCTGTGGTTGGGCACATGCACAGGCCATGTTGTGGGGTATGTTTCCTGAAGCAATTCCTACCATAAACAACGGCAGGTTTACCGAGTGACCTCTTTCCTGATCTGTAAAGACTTGGGCGAATCTCTTAGCGCAGACAACCTTTGACACGCAAGTATTATTTCGAAAGATAATTTTAAAATTCTTCAGGGACGAACTTCAACCAGTCTATTTCTATCTATTTAGTAGTACAGACCTTACAAACTAACATATCCAAAGCAGAGCTCATAGGAATGCAAATGTCCCTTCAATCCAAAATTCAAGGAAATCACCTGTGCAACCACTTTTGAACGAATTTTGCCTTGTACACTGGGGATGAACGAGTTTGCAGAGACCAATTTTTACTAGCAGAATTGGGAGCCTTCCACGGTTTCAAAGCACTTACTGTGTTTGCTCTTCTCTTCTGATTATCAGTCCTGAGTTCGCAAAAAATAGCAAAAACGGCCTGTTAGACATAACTCCTTTTCTGCCATGATAATCATTTAGTGGTCCAATCCACGGCGAGCGCACAGTAGTTGAGACTTAGTCTTGACCTGTCATACACGGATGGTCGGAGAATCCTAAGCCTACCGCAGAAAATCTTCGAAGGTAGGGAACCATGACCAATCTCGTATCACGGCTCCCTACCTCGCGATTTGACCAGGAGGATTCCTGAAGCCTGTGTAGGCACAGAAAGAGGTCATTTGGGAAACCAGCGCATGACTTCCGAATTCGATCAGTCCTACCTGACTAGTGCTCAAGAAAAAACGCGGACCAATAATTCACGCGTCCCCTGTAAATCACAGACAAAACTTGCGATGCTATTGAAAGCACACCTCCAGAAGACTGCTTATCATCTGCTTCCGACGACCATAAAGGTATTTCTCTTAGTCCACCATGCTGCAGCAACTGGGTCAGGTTTACCATCCCAACGGCAATTGTCTGAAGGTAATCTATTTCAGGACCAAACAACATTATAACAACCAAATCAAACGCATTTTACCTTAAATGACGAAGGAAACGGCCTATTTTTGTATCTCCGTCTTCTTTGAATGAGGATTTGCAATGTATTCCCTTTCCGCTTTACAAAATGAGGATACTGTAAATGAAGCACGTATAAAATCATCAAATAGGAAACAAGAAAAAGTACACCTGTATTGTAAATGAGATATCAAGATCCAGATCAACTCGACCATGATATGGTGTTACTACGATGTCGTTACTTCGCAAACTCCTTTTATTGCCCTGGAAAGCAAGTGATCTTGGAAAAAACCCAATTTTCCACCGATATTCTTAAATTTACCTCTAATTTAGCAGTGATGACAATGGACTGGACCTGAGCAGGCAGAGAATGTAAAACCACGCGGTTCACGCTCAAGGAACATACCCTTGAAATGATAACTGACAGCTGAATCTGGTCATATAAGGCAAACAAGCGAAAGATACTAGATGTTCGTGGCATTTGGAAATGAGATATGTATCATAATGTGAAATGAACGACGCTGATCTCGAATTCGTTCTCCGTTTCTGCCATAACACGTTGCAGTACCAGTTAGTAACGTTTTTCAGTAAATCATATAGTTACCGGTTCTACCTCACCTAACACAACTATAATAATGAGGATATTTCACAGCACAGATACCGAATTCTTGATAGGCACCCCCCCCCCCCCCCTATAACTCTCATATGCAAATTTTTAGCGAAAGAATTAATGGAACGGTTGCATATGAACTCTTTAACGAGCCGGGCGCTGCAGAAAAGAGGGTTTATGACTTCGTTCGCAGTGTGTTCTAGCAGAAAAGGAGAACGGATACATACTAATCTAGATTTTTAGTATATTCTGGGATACATAAAACCTCCAAATGCAGCAGGCATCTAATATCCCTGCCATCGTAAGAGGAAAAAAAGTTACTGCATAAGAAAACACACCTCTGGACAACACTCGAACTGGCTCGGTCCATCTCCCAATTAGCGAAAAGCCGCATTGGAACGACTCCTGCCTTCTCCATGTTTGAAGCGAAAGAGGACACTTAGGATGACTAATTCACGATCGATTACTCATAAATGTTCTGAAGTGAATAAAATGTAAAGAAAATTCTGAACTAGACAGCAGATTCAAAAAGAATGTCAAAAAAAAAAGATAAAAAGATCGAGACGACGCCTTCGGACGTACACGAATCAATCACACCAAATACCGGGAAAAATAGAACAAAAATGGGAAAAATTGAAGATCCAGTCATAATGCTCGAAATTGAAGGTATTCATTAATGATAAGTATAAGGAAGTGAAGTAAAAAGATGACATCGAACTCTGAACAAGAATTCAAAGGACCAAAAGAGAAAAATCTTGAAAATGAAACAACATCCGCTTGAAATGAATACAGCCTGATCGATGACTGCCTCTCAAGATCACTTCAAGAAAATCAAAATGTTGAAACGTGAATGGTCGGGCTCGTTCGTCCATAAACATATGCCTTCACATACACAGGCATACACTAAAACAGGGAATTCGTGACTCATGACAAACATCTCTCAGTGATGATGGAGAATTGTCACGAATTTTCAACTCTCAGTGGTTATTCATGGCCGAAACCAAATCGGTCAGCTTCTCACTGGATAGAAATTCACTGGAAACAAATACTACGGATCTAAAACAAAGGGTGTAGTCATAAAATACCCCTCGCAGAACAGGGATAATAACATAGTTTGCACACAGATAACTAAAGGAGGAAAAACGCCATAAATGGCCGATCAAACTACCGTTTGACAACTTACCGAAAAAGACTAATCACCCACTGAACAGATCCAGTCTCGTCTATGTCTCTCCCATGATCCCGTGAAATGTGAGTCGCATAAAAATAGTGCACATGTGTCTCATGTGAGACACGCGCGCGAACTGCGACGCCGCTGCGTGGAGCACGCTATTTTCACGGGGTTCAGCCTCGAACGGACCATTCAGGCCATTCACCTTGCACCCGCTATCCTCAGAAGTTTTTCAACAAGTTGTTTTCAACTTATGATGCC
>KN729332.1:5690-17061 GCA_000816745.1 Ancylostoma duodenale
ACAACACTGACAAACATAAATTCATTTTCGAAAAGCATTATTCAGGTATGACATGAAGCATTACAAAAAGAAAATGCAAAAACTCACCAATTTACAGATGAAATGGACCAGCCGGAGGAGCAAAATCAGCTGATAGCCGCGGTTGTCGCGCTCCAAAGCTGATTTGGTGGCCCATGACGGCTCGTACTCGGCGACCGGATGGGATACCGAGATACCAAGTACGACTTGTTGGATCTCAGTAACGGTGCCGTTCCCGACAGCACAGACTACGTAGACCTGTCGGGACTATTCGTAAGGCAACGAAACATTCAAAATCTCATACATGAAGGTTATCGTGGGTGCTGTCTTTAAGTCAGAGGAAACATGTCACTACTCCATCCTCATGTGATCAGCCAAATTTCACATTAGTTGCCATCCAGAAATTCTTGTACTAGAGAAGAGCACACCCAGTAATAGGATTTGTTTTGAGAACGAGACTATAAATGCTTCACAATGACCGTACATAGAAGTCTGTGAATAGACTTTCACGGATTTTTAACAGCGATCCTATGCGGACTTTGCGTGATCACTCCGCCACCTAAAATCTGCACTAGGCGTTTGCGCTCAAATTTTAAAGACAACTTTCGCCAATCACATGAGATAGTGGTCACCGTGATGCGAAACAGGCGCAACAATCGGCCAATGTTTCTCCACAGTTCCATAGGTTCTGTGGCACCGGTTTCCGCTTTGCTATGGCATGCGCTTCCCTATCGATAGTCATTCTGGTTAGACCAGAGACTTCTATGAGTCCATGCAGGAAGGAATGGAGAGTCTAGATTGTTAAGCTTAAGCTATCCAACTGAAAGCTAACTGTTAAGCTTATGCTCCTCACTCCTCTACCAATTCTGATATGGGTAAAATTTGAGAATTCAAATAATAGAGGTATAGTGCATCTGAGCCAGTCACCGTCAAATGTAGGACCAAAAGCATGCCTTCAGAAGGCGCTGGTATCCTGCGATTTGGTAGCGGTGAATACACCACCGAAAAGGTCCACTGAAGTAGGTTGTAAACACTGACTTCCGTTACAGGTATCTCACTTCTTGAGCAGACCATTCATTCGTCCAGTAGTAGGCAAAATACTGGGACGTTGGTTCAATGTTTTCAGACGGATGCACACTGTACATAGGGAATGTGATTGTCTCTGCTCCCTTCATAGAAAAACTTTCAATGTTTCCTGGTTATTTCAGAAAACCAGGAAGATAATTGTTTGTATACTACACTTTTGCACAATTCAAGCGCAGGACTGATAATTATTCCATGGGGTTTATCAAGCTTCTTACACTGGGTGAATTTTGATAGGATTTCGAAACAATGAAGACCTTTGGCCTATCGAAGTTTCTGCGTCCTACTCCAAAAGCACCGGAAGGCAGTGGCGGGTGAACGGGAGTGAGGAGGGGGGGGGGGGGGGCGCATCTCAAGAAGTGATCTTTGAGATCTCTAAGCCACTTTGTAAAATATTCGGTTGAGTCGAAAGTTCTCGGACAAATGGTGTTTACTTCTAGTGATCATAACTCGGCAAAGAGCTAATGAAAATGGACGCATAAGCTACCGTTTGATAGGCCAGGCTCTTCAAATTCCATATCAACAGACATAGCGAGCTAGTTCCTTTCCTGCCACCATGCCGCGCAATTTCAAATCGTCGCCACTCCACCTCCGCACGCTACACTACTTTTCTCTATCTATCTGCACTCAAGCGCAGACACACATGGCTTGAGCACCTAGTAACCGTGGATGAAAAGTAGATTCTCTATACTAACATTCACCGGCGTGCCCAATGGGATGGCCTTATGTGTGGATGCATAAGATGTCCCTAAATCCAACGTACGCGCCAAAAGGGTTATACTCTGCATCTGGTGGAGTGTACGCACCGTCGAATACTGAGAGCTGCTTGGCGAGGGATCTACTATAATCGCAGACGTCTACTCTGAGCAACCGAGGAATTTAAAGGCAAATTTCGAAAATGAGCGCCCACAGCAGCACAAAGTCCACTTCTAGTGCGACAACGCTTAGCCGCACATTGCAAGAACGGCCAACGCTGAAAGGACGAACTTTGGCTGGACCATTTTATCACACTCACCGTATTCCCCAGACCTGGCTCTCTCAGAGTACCATCTTCTTTTCCATCTCCAACATCATCTGTATGGTCAACACTTCCAAGCCTGTGACCTTCCGCCGTAGTAATCCCTCCGGTGAGCTGACTTCATGCAGCCAACTTTGAGTCGAGCTGTGGCGCGAAGGGGCCGAGTTGAAGTCAGCTCACGACGACCATCGATTTGTGCGCCGCAGCCTATCTTCCCTCCCGATTGACATTGCACTTGCAACTTTAACCTGTATAGACTGATACAACACCATTATCCGTAGAAAAATCCGTGACGAGAATCACAACCGGAGAAGCGTAGAAGTGTTGGAACGTTCAGTGCAACAACAGCATGCAGCTAAATATTCCGAATATTTCATGTGGCCGATCTTATATTTCAAGGATGTTTCTCGACTCCAAAGTCAAATACCTGCTTTGGTTTCTCTACTGAGACATGCTGGCGTTTGTTTTGCTCTATATCTCCCAGAAGTAACAAAGATAGTATGTCACTCCTCTTCGAACGCCACACTTTCTCACTTACTTTTTCCCTAATTTCTCCCTATCTATCGAGCATATACTACGCTCATTTCGTTTATTTCACATGTCTCGTTCACGATTCATTCCGGCGCGACGTGCGGGACAAGACCGCTCAATTCTTCTATGTATGTCTCGCTTCATATCTGCAAGGGGACATGATTTTTTTTGCACATTTGGTAAAAAAAAACGCAAGAATAGCCCGGTCCGGAATGTTCAGTAGGATGTCTGGTAGTAGTTTAAGTCAGCTCTCATCTAATGTTTCTTGAGGGTAGCGAAGTTCTTTGTGCGTGGATTCACACTCACGAAGAATGGCACACGTCTTCGTCGTGAATTTCCGTCTTATTTCGCTCTACTCCTCCATTGAATCTTAATTCTCCATCTCTAAAAACCACGAAATCATGGAAAATTTTAAACTAAACACAAAGATGTTCGCAAGCTTTGCTCTTGAAAACAAGATTTCATTCAAAGTTTATGTTCATCGAAGTCGCAACTAGGGGCAGATCTGATCCATTGCCAATTATGTGGAAGTCATTTGTGATTTCAAACACGAACAGGCACAATTTTATTTAATAATAGTTCAACATCGAACGGACTAGTTATATGGATTTATACAAAAGAACACCTGGCATTTGACTTTCAGATCCTCGTAGCCATAACCTCAGATCGCCGCATCATATTAGACGACGAGCCAGCCGGACAGACGCTGTCTGTTGCTGTCCTCTCGTTAATGTCTAAAGCAGTTATAGAAAGGTTCTATCAGTGCGTTCAAATGGACACAGGACTGCTTTAACTCACAATCCTATCCTTATCACTCCTTCCTTCCAGAATGACGCGATCGACGATACAGTGAATGTAAATCTCGCGGTTGGACGGCTGGTCGCAGTTACTCACAAAAGGCAACTAAACAATAGGAGCTCTTAGAATGCGGGGAAATGACCTCTTCACGGTTAAAAAATCTGAACCCATTGGAAATTAAATTTCCCAGTAAGCAAGTAAATCCACGTAAATTAATTGAGTAAATTTTCCTGACTGACTTACCTGCTGAACATCGATATCGCGCGCACAGAGATCCGTAGTGATTAGCACACATGAGGAACCCGAACGGAATTAACGCATAACTCAGACAATGAAACGGGCTGACCGCGGTACCAAAGTGTGCTCTGCGGGCTGACCGCGGTACCACGAGATGCGAAACGGGCTGACCGCGCACAGAAAGCTGGCTGACTGCGGTCCTTAGCCGAAAGCTTGGCTGACCGCGGTCTTTCGTCGAAAATTTGGCTGACCGCGGCACTGTCCGCGGTCAGCCAAATTCGATCTAAAGAACCCGCACAATGTACGATGCAACCTTTGTGAACATAGTGACGGTGATAACTGGGATGTGTATAAAACAGCAATCCTTCTCTGACGAAGTCGAAGAGATTAGCAAAGTTCTCACAGCCATTTTTTGCTGAAGAGTGGAACCCACCGCAACTTGCGGGGTGTGGATGCCACTCAGATATTTTTGGAGTGAAGCTGTCATCGAGAGAGCTTAGCAATTAATATTATGTATTTTATAAACGGCTACAGCTATGCATTTTGTAAACGGCTACAAAAGAAGAAAGTTTTAAGCACATAATCCGAAGAATACGAATAAATTCTGGCGATGTTGGCCCTTCCATTTTTTAAAATTATTTGTACTGCGCAATTTCCAACGATAAAGGGGGAAATTCTTTGTCAAATGTTGAATTTGATCGCAAAAATATCGTCCACACATCATCAGTAACTATTACTGTCGTTGTGAGCACGCCACGACATCATTTCGACGGGCTGACCGCGGATCTTTCGCGGGCTGACCGCGCACCGATATCTGGCCGACCGCGCTTGATTATTTGGCTGACCGCGGAGTTGGCTACGGTCCGCCAAATATTGGTACCGCGGTCAGCCCATTTCATTGTCTGAGAATGACGTTATGTTCCATGTGTTCCATATCTCCATTCAGGCGGAAAACTGTGAACTTTTGCGCCGTCATCTCTTCGTTGAGCTGATCTACCTAACTCAGATAAAACAGCAGATTATGTTCACTTGTCAAAAAAAAAGAATTCGAGCAAACCTTTCTTCTTCTGTTGCAGAAGATCGCCGATTGAGTGATTTTGATAACATTATAGAGATCACAGACCGTCTCAAATTTGTATTCCTGAACAATATTCAAAGCACCATTCCACATTAGGGACCCAAAATTTTCAGAAAAAAAATTCGCCGAAACTTTGTATATAAGGGTTATTTGAGGTGCTGAACACGAATATCATATTCATTTTGTACCCTAACCCCATTTTTGTATGGTTACTGCCGAACACGAATATCATATTCATTTTGTACCGTAACCCTATTTTTGTAGGGTTACGGTATGTACAGGGTAGGTACGGTATCTTACAAAATCCTCTCAAATTTTGCGTAGAGGGTTTGTTTTAGGCGCTGATCACGATTATCAACATTACTTTGCGTGAAACCTTCATTTTCTGCCCAAAATGGGCACTTTCTCCAAACCGTACACTTACCGTATTCCCACGAAAATGGGGTTACGGTACAAAATGAGTACGATATTCGTGTTCAGCATCTCAAACAACCCCTATATACAAAGTTTCGGCGAGTTTTTTTTTTTGAAAATTTTGGGGGACCCTGATGTGGAATAGTGTCATATTTAATTGTAAAATCTTAATTTTAATTGAAAACAGCTAAATATAAAGAAGTGGGTTAGATGCTCGCTGGCAGACACATTCATGGAATAGCAACTTGGACGAATTCAGAGAACTCTACATTTTAATGAATTGGTGAAATACTATCTATATTTATATCAAATCTAATAGATATAAACACTTTTTTCATTACACATCATACGCTCATTCATTACACATTACATTACACATTATTTTTCATAACACATTATACATGTGACCGAATCAAATATATTCGACGGAATGTTCGAATGACCAAATATCCGAATAATTCATTTATTCGATTTCTCAAAGAGTGAGCATGCTCGAACTATTCGTTCGTTCGAGTTGTTCATAATCGGAGTTATTCGAATAATTCGTTTGTTCGGGAGAGAAAGCTTGATAAAGCTAATATAAGAACAATTCGTCCATTCGACCATGTGAAAAATGGCAAATTCGAAATATTCGTTCATTCGGCTTCGAAACGCTTGATGTCCGAATAATGATGTTGTGGTGGCTATTATAGAGAGCCACATGCATCCACTAACAAGGTCATGCCTCAAGGTCTCATTTGCGCTCCCCAACAAATCGCGCGATTCGCCTGATGAGGTCCTGATATGTCCCGAGGCCGCTCATTGCAGGTGCGAATGATAAAGTTTGATAGTGGCGGCCAGAAACGAAAACTTTGGAAGCTGTAGAGTTGGGAAGGTATTGGGCCGAGTATTCGATTCGAATTACTCAATCATTCGGTGATTTCAAAAGGTCGGTTATGATTCATTCATTCTGGAACCAAGAAAGTCCTACATCGGAATAATTCGTTTATTCGCACATTTCGGAATACCCCTTATTCGAATTATTCAAAAGTTTAAATATTTCGAATATCGTCGAATATTCCAATGTATATTGCACATCACTAATCGTGTAATTATGAGATGAGTGACCAGTAGCCTCACTAACCTAATGAACTTCGACCTTGCCGTCACTAGTATTATTAGCGATATTACAAACTTGTTTTAAACATGTTTACATTGCTTGTAAAAAGGCAAAGAATTTCAATGCGCTGAGGCAATGTCGAGATCATGAGTTGAGAGATGTGACGCATTTACCAAAATCCTACGTCTAACCAGCATCCAAGAGCACAAATCCACCAGTCATCATGTCTGTTTGTCAATATTTACGCTTTCGAATATCATACGACCCAGATCCTTTGTAGCAAACACCTCCAGTTTTACAGGATTTTTGAAAAAAATATAATAGCTCAACCACATGAAACACGAGAGTGGTAAAAGATAGCAACCACGGCGCCGTAGTATATCGGACCATACTCTAGCTAAGCTACGACTTCAGGGATGATGCGATCCAGGTTAATGTGTTCAAATCCAGCTCACATGTCTCGTTCGAAATCATTGGTGATCCGAAACAAAAACCAAAGACAAGGACGAGCAACTGTGTATAAAACTGCGCATCATTAAACTTTGCAGTTAGATTAAAGAAAAGCGTGTTGTGAAGCGAAGTCAGGGGTGAATGGTATACAAAAACTCCATATGAACGACGTGACGGAAGGTGAGCATCAAAAACTGCATGGAATTTCTGCACTGCAATATGTTCAAGCCAGGGCGAGATCTCTACAATTTTTACAAAACTCATTTCCCATTTGTGTAATTGAAAGTCATCCATGCATCTTCCATTCATTGGAAACTATCAGAAACGAACAGATCTCCATTTCCAGATAACATTTAGAGTTGTACGAGTCTTTCGAAAACGAGAAGCAGAAGGGGGAAACGACGCAATTTACAGTCTTTCTAAAAAGTCTAGCCTCACGCTGAACCGTCTGTCACCTTGGCCACGTCACACCACGAATGATAATGCATAGGTGGTGCAGCGCGGCTTAGCAGATGGGCGGTGAAGCTTGAGGCAAGTATAGTCCTTGTCACCACGGAACAAACGTCTGCAGAGCACGGCCACGACGAAGGCCGCCGTGCAGCTGCCGCGCAACACCGCCTCGAGGCTGCTGCGGGCGGCGTGGCGGGCATTTTGCCAGCCTTGCCAGCCGGCTGATTTATCGATTACTTCCTTACCGCCGGATTTCCGCTGTTTTTGCTTGTTTTTTTTTTGGAGTTTTCACATTTCTTTTCTGTCTCATTGATTTTTCATCCATTCCAGGCCAGGAGGGATGTTGAGCTAACATCCCTTTATAGTGCAACCCATTTGTGTTTATTTATGCATGTTTGCTGGTATCAAGCCACGATCCAAAGCACAATTACAAATAGAAATTTCAACTCACCTTCATTCGAGTTCATCCCACCGAAGGCAAGGTCTAAGCGATTGTCTTATTCACTTCTAACTCGTTTAAAATTGCATTCTCTATAAGAATGAACACAGCATTGAGAAATGGATCTGTTGTCCTATAAAACACTTTTAAGCAGAAAATTTCTGGTGTAGCTATGTCGATTGTGTTGAATCCCGACGATTGTGAAACAAAGAAGTTTTAGAGATCACCAACACTGGCATTTTAATGCTATGTCATATTTTGGAAACAATGACAAGACAAACTACCTCACAAAGAGCTGTAAAAAGTCAAAAGTAAAAATTGTCATCGTTCTTCACTCCTTATGGCCTGGGATAGATGAAAAATCAACGAGACAGGGAAGAAAATGTAAAAAACCTGAAGAAAAACAAGCAAAAACAGCGGAAATCCAGCGGTAAGGAAGTAACCGATAAATCAGCCGGCTGGCAAGGCTGGCAAAATGCACGCCACGCCGCCCGCAGCAGCCTCGCGGCGGTGTTGCGCGGCGGCTGCACGACGGCCTTCGCCGTGGGCCATGCGGCTGCAGACGTTTGTTCCGTGGGGACAAGGACTATACTTTTGAGAAGGACTGTACACATAAACCACTTACTTTTAGCTTCTCATATCGTAAATAGTGGGATCTTTTGCCAATCACTTATTAAGAATTCAAAAGAGGTGAACTAAAACAAAATTCAAAGAAAAGATACGAGAGATTTTGACTTCCAGAAAAAAAAATTTGTTCCTTTTCAGTTAGTGGTTGTGTCACATCATCCAGACAAGAGATTTCGCAATATAAATATAAATATTCTTAAGAAGAACAATGGGAAGCGAATAAGAATAATGAGTGTACAAGTTGAGCGAAAACACAAACACAAAATACGAAAACTCATGCATATAATAGTATGGCGAATCGTAGTCTGTGGCGACGAAGTATTCCTCATCTTTTGGATCTGAAATGAGTACAGAAATAATGAAAGGCTCTGTCGGCAGCTGATGAAAAAGAAAAAAAACAAAGCACGTTCACTTAATGCGGAGTTTCGCCCCATTTTTCCTACTAATCAAGTCCATGGTAAAAAGAAACGCCCCGAAAGGAATATTCTATAGTAGCAATGGAATAGCAAGAAACTCACTGAGCCGCAAAAGATGCTGCGCGGAATGATTGGCGCGCGCTTGAACGTGCTTCGCTCAGGGTGGCTCCAAAAGCTTCAGGATAATGGCGATTCGAGGGACCGTAACGTCTCTCGAAACAATCATACTCGACGCTTCACCTCTTCACCCGGCTTCTTCTGGAAATGACTTGAAAATGAAACCGTGAAATACTTGTAAACAACGAAATCAACACGAAGCATTAACAAGTGCGGGTGACGCAATACATCAATAAGTATCACCAAGGTTTGAAAAAGTGGCGGGAAAATCAAATTCTCTCGAGAAAATGCCCGAATCAGGCAAATACTCTGCTATGAACGTAGAGTGATATTTCAGAGTAACTGTTGTAAACTATGTTGACTCTTGTGATTCAAATATGCCAACCCAAACTGGCCGGAGAAGGGCTAGAGCGGAAAACTCGTCCACTTCATTTCATGTGTAAGCTGTTCGTGCCCATTTTCTTTTCATAGTGGCAAACGTGCAAACCCCATCCTTCATTTTGGGGAGAATACTAACCACGGATGATTCATAATTGTCTCAGCTTCAACAGAGGACCCATCAGTTTGGACGAGTTTCCTCGACATACCAAAGTGTGCAATTCACTGACGCAATTTTGCATGTCGCTGCGGTTTTTTCGTAAGTTGGATAGGAACAACTTACGGCACCCTCCGCGACATTGCGCACTATTTCGCCATTTCTCTGACCTTCATACCGAAGTCAACTAGCTAGGTGAACTCACTGGGTAAGTTGACTTCGGAATATCAATCGCTTCGCGGTCGTTTCTCAGGAGAGCGTAGCATCCCGTGCATGGAACTTCGCTCACCCTTGCAGTGAACTCGCTTTCCTGCGAACCGACCTGCGAATTGAGTTCAACTCAACTCACATGGGGGATTACTACGGGCCCTTATGTTCAGCTCCCCACAAATCTACTAATGAGAATCACCAGCTGCTTCTGTCTGTCCGATGATTTAACCTTGTTTCCGTATTTGTTAACCGCGCAAAGGGGCTTCCAGTCACTTCCTTTGATTCTAGCGACAAAATCACAGTATGGACGAAAAACGATGCTCAGCAGATTCGTATTGGTCAATAGGACCAATTTTAGAATTAGAAGCGGGCCGTTCCTTCTCTGAGGAAATTTTTTCCAGCTTACAACGTAAAGACGGCGAAGGGGTTTTCCACTAGAAACCATTCGTCAGCCTTTCGATTCCAAGGTACTGACCATCTTACTACTCCAGTTTCAAACCGTTTGATTGTACCACATGGGCGCTTTGAAGGAGCATGCATGTGCTACACTCCACCACGGTATGGGCTTTCGTATGGACTGTTTAGAAGGAATAAAGAAAGAAATCGACGGCTGGCCCTACGGCGCATCACTCAGGTCTTCTCTAGAGCTTTCCGTAGAGCTGCTTCTAAGGATGTAGATGAAATTGGACGGACATAGTCTAACATTGTTCGCTAATTTGTTTTCTGTATGGCATGAAGAAACTCGTCACATTTATTCCAAATACTGGGGTTTTCACGAGCCATTTCAAGCGGTCAATATTTTTCACGCACCCTGTATAAAAATTTTGCCAATTTGTCCGGGAACTTTCGGCTCAACCTAGTATTAAGAAAATTTTTATAGGTTTATTTTCGAAAGTTCATGCATATTGACCTTCCAAAGACTTCATTTTCTTTCCGATCGATAATTCTTTAAATTAATTCTTCTGTTATTTTTTTCGTCCGGCTTTGCAAAGCGGCAGATTTTAAGCCTTTCCTCGTGTTCCGTCGCAGTTCGCTTACCTCCTTCGTGCTTTCCTTGCCTACATATTGTAGGTGTCCTCTTTTTAGATGGTGCTGTGCCCTATTTTTTGTGTATTCGAGTGCAAGGTGTTGAGAGCAACACCTAAGAGGAAGAAAGGTAGGACAAGCACACGCGCATGTTAATGGCTTGAGGACTACTTAGAAACACGAAAAGGGGTAGGATCCATTATGTTGAGATGAAAAACATCTAGAAATAGCATTACTGCGACAGACCATACCAATTTCCGACATGTGCGGCGCGCTTGCGCGGAGTGCTTCGCGAAGGCACGAAAAATGCACCCTCATACACGCCTACTCTGTCGGTCCTGGCAATATTGAGCATACAGTTGTAGTGCTCTCTTGAATCTCCCCAAACCCCAATTTTCAAGGCCAGTCTTGAAGCCTGGGGTTTACAGTAGTTCCTAAAAATTTTCGGAAAAGCGTTTCTCGCGTATATCTTCCGTGTGGTACATAAGTTTTGGTCGTCATTTCGAACAGCTGTAGTACTCCCTTATTTCTTTTGCAAGTGAAGATATCATGTCATTTAGTTGCATTCAGACTGCGCAGGGATCCTCAGAACCCTACGGTGTCTGTAGAATATGTGCTCCAATCAGAATACTTGGACTAGACAGTCGCCTGGCCGCTCGAAGCAGGAGCAGCCCCCTTGCAAGCCGTTTTTTGACCTCACTCGCCCCTATTGCGCAGCTCAAAGCAAAATCAGCCTCTCCGTACTCAACAAAAAACAAAACAAATCCACCTAGCTTGCCTGACGAACGTGATGCCTTCCATAAAGGAGTAACAAAATCACAATTT
>KN729334.1:0-16958 GCA_000816745.1 Ancylostoma duodenale
GCTGGAACCATTTGGAAGTGGTCAGCACTAGCGTTCTTGTATGGAGGGCTACGAAGGCGATTTCTGTCGCCTTAGGAAGTTCCATTGATGTAATTGTCACAGAACCAGTGATGTTAATTGGTCAGGACATGGAAATTTGTGGAGCAATGGAGGTCGTTTGCGTTAAAAAAGCCCAAACCTTCGAAAACTATAACAAGGTAGACCATTGTTATTATATGTTTGCTCAGCACTTCGTCACCCTCAGCTGACTATTTGTATAGATTTTTCATCTGCTAAATAGTGGAAGAAATACAGTTTAGTTTTTCATGAAAAACAGACCCCCCTAAGTCCCCTATCCTGAAGTAATTGGCCTTGATGCAGCTCTGAACTCTCTCCGCCGATCTTTATGAAGCTTTCATCCCAAAATAACCTCGGTGAAGTCTTTAAATGGAGCACCCAGGATAACTGTCATGCCCGATATTTTGAGTGACTGGAATCCCAAATAATGGTGGCAATTCCTTCCAGAATTCAGAACATTCACCCTCAGACCGCTCACTGCTAATCATCGCATGCATTCCCCACTGCTATTCGCCTGTTTACCGTGGCGAAACTCGATGTGCATCAAGCAGTACGTCTACCAGCCGCTCGTTTTTTGCGGGTCTTACTAGGTTAAGGGCAGGTCATAGATACTATGTATAGACTCTGACCTGATGTATGACTGATATATCTGGTTTTCAATTTTCAGTAAGTGGATAACCTACATAGGTAGTCGTGCTGGGTTGACACCACAAATTTGGTTCAGTATTTGAATTGTTAAGGAGGACTTAGTGGGAACTCTTTTAATTGTTAATGTGCATGAAAAACACATAAATAAATACACAAATAAGAAACAGTAATCAAGTAAAGAAATGAATTTATGATCAAGTAATTGAATAAATGAATAAATAGATTCCACGAAATTTGCAACGTTAGCATCAGTACTCACAAGATATAGGATATTGGATGTTTCAATCTTCCAACAAGATGGAGCCCAATTGGTGTTTCTGCATAGATTCACTTTTTTCATGTTAGAATTTGCCCTAATTTCCACCCTTCATTTCCACTCCCTCAACTCGGCCACTTATCGCAGCGAGCCTAACAGAATAACCAAAACTGTAACTTAGACAGAAATTCAAAAAAAATACCATTGCGTCGGTTCCATTCATTGTATTGAACCTAAGATCACAGCGAAACCTTAGAGAGAAGAATCGCTAAGGGCACTGCATAAAGGAAGCATAAGGAGTAATTTTCTAGACCTAACCATGTCCCTTCATGGAATTGATTTGCAGAAAATAAGAGGACTAATAGTCACAGCATTTACGGAGTTAAAATTACTAGCAAGCGCTCCAGCAAGAGCGTTTGGAGGTATGGAATTTTTGTTTGTTATTCAACAAAACTCCTAATAATAAGTAATTCCAGTTGGAATTTGCAATCAAAAAATAATGTGATTAAAAACAGCGTGATTCTAGAACAAACAATCAATACAGTAGCTAAAATCATGATATTAGGGCTGAAAAATCAGCGAACGTAATATGACTCATGGATTTGATAAGATTTCCTCTCAGCAGTTGAGAAAAAGCCCCACAGGTGCAGAGAGAGACAAGATAGTAAAGTAACTATGTGTCCAGCGGTCTCGGGACCTTTCATCGTGTCATCGTGCCGAGCGTGGTTGAACGAAGTGGATTTGCGAATGCGAAGAGGAAGCACCGATACAACGCCGCCGATGTTCGTTATTTGATCCCTATTTTGCATAGAGCGCAGCACTGCGCTGCTGACGAGGATTCCATTTCAATCACCCGTCCGAGAAAAGGCACACTCCCAGCAAGCAGCGATAGCTAACGCAGCACAACGCATCTCAGTGGAAAGCGGCCAACTCACGTGCAGATCCGGCATTTCGCAGCGTTGCTCATCCAGTCGTTGACTTTGCATCTTCTCCAACAGCGTCAGGAAGTCATTACTCTGGAAATAGGAACAATAAGTAAGCGATACAAGAGTAGAGACATTAAAAACAGCAGGACTCGATCGTGGAGCTCAAGTGTAAACTTCGCGTTGATTGTTGTGCTGCTGTGGCGTGCCGGATACCGCTAAGTAAACAACTTTCGACGGCTGATCCTTTCCTTTGCCATTGGAAAAAAGAGAAAGCTAACTGTGTTGCGGATTTAGACCTTCACAGCTTATTCAACACGACATTAACACTAGAAATAGCTTGCACAAGGCACGTGTACAATGTACTTTATCCATACATTTGAGAATAGATGACTGAATGAAGTGCAACTAATGGATATGTCAATGTGGCTTCAATATACCATTATTCGTTATTCATTCGATATCCATCACCTATCAGGGATATCCATCACGAACATCGAATCATGATAATATTCGCTCATTTACTAGAATTTTTGACAACTATCTCAAATGATGATTAGGCAGATATGTAATTGCACCTATTTGTAATTGTAACTGACCTATGTAATGTAATGTAATAAATAAATAAATACCGCTCATCCAATAAAAAATTTATCTGCAGATACTCATGTGCATCGCAGGATGCGCCACAAGAATCCAACGAATAACGTCTTGTGCAGAATGTTGATAAAATATGCCAGTATAAAAAGATACCATAAAATGCTGCTACATCTCATTCGAGGCTTTCACGGCGTTCGCACCGCTAAAATTGTGTGTGTGGAAGAAATCGAAGAAAATGGGCATTTCGCTCAAGACCAAAGTACGACAATTTCAGATGCCGGTAATGCTAATTCTTTTGCATAAGGCTGGAACGCGGACCCTACCAAAGCGAGACCTCAATGTAATACAGACCTGCCAAATTCGGTATCTCCAGCAAATCCAGAGAATAACGATCGCAAGTCCTATCCGAAATGACGTCGTCCTTGACAGATGCAAAAATCCAGAAACTGTGGAGAAGCAAATCCAGACAAGAAGACTGCACTGATTTGCTTTTTCCCATGTCTGCAGAATGGATCTAAGTAGCCTCCAACATAATCTTATGTAGAGGAAACAAGCTGCCCATTGGAAAGTGCTAAGGAAGGCACCGAGGATTACCTGAATCAAGCGAATCCAAGAACCTCAAAACACTATGTACTCTGCAGTAACATTGAAACTGGAAGCTATGTACTCCGCAGTACCATTGAAACTGGAAGTATTTCATCAAATCGGCAGAAATGGAAGCGTGTCATTCAGCTAGTCTGGACTCCACTGGCACCTACAGCAGTATAATAGTTGAGAGGCCGGTCCGCTCCTTCAAAGCCCAGCCAAGAGATAAGTAAGTAAGTAAGCAAGTTAGTGAGTGAATCTCATTCGAAGGATCCTTATCGAGATCTTTCACCCTATACGGCCGCGCTACGCGCTACAGCCTGAGCGATACTCCCCCCAAAGCGCGAGCATGCTGTCTTCAAGTGGTAGCGGCCCGCTATCGTGAGTGCGGACTTGATAACGGCCCGGAGGGAGCTCACGTTAAGGCACCTGGATTCACTAGTTTACCTATTGACTACGTTACCACAGCTCGTAGTCCAGGGGTACGATTAATGATCGCATAACCATGCGTCTCCAAGCATTGTATG
This sequence comes from Ancylostoma duodenale, assembly GCA_000816745.1. Classification (NCBI taxonomy): domain Eukaryota; kingdom Metazoa; phylum Nematoda; class Chromadorea; order Rhabditida; family Ancylostomatidae; genus Ancylostoma; species Ancylostoma duodenale. Next base: position 3,597 of record KN729334.1, read on the forward strand.
GTCTATAGGATGATCAATTAGGCTAACCATCGCTGTTTTGCGTGGTTCACATTTCATGAGTGTTAGCCCCCAGAGTTTGCTTTTACTGTTAGGAGATCAAAAGTTCTCAAACCTGATTCAGACTAAAGTCAGCTCCAGTTATGCTCCACCTTGCTGATAGTTACAAGATCACCCAGAGTATGTATGTACTCTATGTACATCTGCGAACTAACCACGGTCCTCAGCACTTCCAGGTGAATCCCCTTTCGTAGCAGATTCATCGTTCTTGGAGAAGTGCCGTGGCTTAATATCACCCTCACATGAAAGCAGGCCAGGACGAGGATCGCCGTTTGATTCTAGTTTTTTTTTTTCATTCGTGGAAAAGATTTCCACAAGCCTGGTAGTAAAATTGAGGTGAAGTGTTCCTACTTAACCTAGTGATCTTTTTTGTTCTTCAGTTCTTGATGATGAAGATAGCGCTAGATCTTCGCAGCTTTTCCAGCGCACTGAATGCTTCCCGATTTATGTTCGCGGAGCCCTACAGTTCAATGCAAACCTGCCTGCACACAAGCATTCATCACTAACGTATTTTTCTCTTTTTCCTTACCCCTCTACAAACACACTTGAACCCGACTTATTTCTCTCCGCCTCTGGTATGCGTCATTTTATTACGTTCTCTGTGTGCTTTGTTTCCACAGAAGAAGTACCTACGTGTGCCTTTAGGTCTTCAGAGGAATCTCGTTTGGAAACTGGAAGGTCACTAAAACTAAAAACAACTGTTTCAACATTCCATAGCATCTCTACGAGAACCACAGAAGGAGCTGATCTGAGAGAAACTATACGAGTGCGGGAACAATGCATTTGGTACGTATCGATCGTGTACCGATGACAGCACCAGCGACGCACTGCTCCGACCGATATTCACCAAAAATGCTGTTTCCGCGCCGCTGTCAGTAAAACATCCATACTCCTCCATCCATACTCCGCGAGGAGTACAGTAGCAGAATTACCTTCATAAATGCTAAGGCTGAGGACTGAGGCTTTCAAACGTGGTAAAGGGAAAATTTGGAAGTTTTGTCTTCTAGTAGAACAAATATGTCAGGCAAAGAGTGGAGTAAAAAGGATTAAAGAGTTTCTCCTGCTGAAAGACACAATCGAGCTGTTCAACCTGGGGTTTCTCAGCTTCTTTTTAACTTGTTTGCACTTTCATGAAGGAATAATTAGTGAGGGGATCTAAAGTCACCCCATCACAGGTCTGCTATCGAAGCGAAATCCATGAGTTCGACGAAACAGTGGTTGGGAGTATGAAGGAGGCAGATTGTCTGTATTGCGTCCCAGTATGGCTGCTGCTATACTCCTCAAGGCGCATGGCGCTTCAGGTACATAGCAGGCATAAGCCCGAGAGGGATGAGGAGGTTGCCTGGACCAAAAAAGTGAAGGTTGTTCCCCAACCAGTTCAATGGGGTTGAGAAGGATCAAAAAGGTAAGTTTATAGAGTACAAGATAGTGAAAGCCCCTTCCAAGATGGTTTGCACCGGAACAATTTCAGTGTTACTCAAAAAGGGAAAAGACATGTTTAAAGCCGGAATGTTAGACATGCTCACAATCTCAGCAATCTCGCTCTAATATGTATGTCAAGCAGCTGAAATATTAGAGTGGCATTTGCACCGGTGCACCGGCGCCGTGCTTTCGTGCCGTGACTAACGGTCAACTCATCACCGATAGTGGCCCAATTGGATTCTCGCTTAATATTTTGGTAAACTCATAGAACCGTATATTGCGCAGTGGTCAGTGATTTCCTCTATTGGATTTCCTACAAAACAACACCAAGAGCGCCAAATTATATTGAAAATCCACGGAGAAATCAACTTTTGAAACTAAAACTGGGAATCGGGATCCCTTAAAATTTTTCGCTAATTCTGAGAAACCGTGGTTGACTTGAAAGAGTTATAGAATAGTGATCTGTATATATAAAAGTGAAAGTTTGTGTGTTTGTTATGTTTGTGTGTTCGTGTGTTTGTGTGTTTGCATGTATGTTCGGAATAGAAATCGCGGAGGATTGTCCGATCCGAACCAAATTTTGCATGCAGGTCCATCAAGGACTGGCGGAGGTTATAGGCTACCTTACACCTGAGATTATCGATTAGCTTATCGACTATATCGATTTTATCGATTTCTAACTATTTTCATCCGAGGGTCAGTAAGGACATGCCTACTAGGGTTCTTCAATATGCTGAGCACGAATATGACAACCATTTTGATTGACGGTATCGATTTGTTGATTTTATCGATTTTCGACAATTTTTGCTGAGGTAGGTAAGAGCGCATTTACTGGCGTTTTCAGAGAAGCTGAATACAAGTATGGCATGCATTTTAAATAAAGTTATTATCTATACAACTTTGTTTTTTTATTTTATTTCTGCCAATAGGTCGGTTAAAGGCAGTGTGCACACTCAGGGTAAGTTTCGAGTGTTGGGTATCAGAAGAATCTAGGGGCACTGCTTATTACAATGGAGTAAGTGTTCCAACTCAAAACTGTCGAAAATCCCCTTCTTGAACCATTTCATTTTGGAGAAATCGTGCAGCCGGCGCATCGATAGCTCGTACACCGAGTTGCGCCGCGATCGATCGATGCCACGGCCGCAACTGCACGCCCGTGTGCATGGAGCTCCTCGAATTCGACTTCAGTGATTTCTATTGTTGTCTTACTTTTCAGTACGCGTCCCCTTTCGTTTCATTCGACGTCGATGACTTTTACCGTCATCTGGAACGATAGGGCAGATGAGGCCAGTGGGAAATCTGGGTGCGGTGTCGCTGCGACGCGGTCGATTTGCTGTTTCGATCAGCTGTTTGGAGTAAAACCCATGAAGAAGCTTACCGAGTGGAAGGGTAATGACGTATGAGGCCTTGAATTGGTAGAAAAGAGGGTAAATGTCAAAGAAATTAAATAAAGCAATAGTATCCGATCCAGTTGGCGTATCCTGCCAGGTCGGCAGCGCTACCTCTAGATTTCCCACTGACCTCATACACCCCATCGTTCCAGATGGACTGTAGAAATCATAGACGTTGAATGAAACAAAAGGGGACGCGTACTGAAAAGTAAGACAACAATAGAAATCACTGAAGTCGAATTCGAGGAGCTCCATGCACACGGGCGTGCAGTTGCGGCCGTGGCATCGATCGATCGCGGCGCAACTCGGTGTACGAGCTATCGATGCGCCGGCTGCACGATTTCTCCAAAACGAAATGGTTCAAGAAGGGGATTTTTGACAGTTTTGAATTGTAACACTTACTCCATTGTATTAGGCAGTGCCTCTAGATTCTTCTGATACCCAAAACTCGAAACTTACCCTGAGTGTGCACACTGTCTTTAAAAAAGGCCATACGGGTCCGTTGACATGCTGATCTCTAAAGTGGCGAGTATCTTAAATGGATTTATCGGTGATAGCGAATTTCCTCATCAAGTGTGAAATAGCCGGGGTAGTAAAACACCCGAGCGAAGCCGGGCATACCATCTAGTGATCTATAATAGCTAATTTAAGCTCACGTGAATCTTGAGACTACCTTGAATTTCTAAGCCATTTTTTTGCATAGAATATTGAGTAATATAATGTAATACGATATAATACATATGGATTCGCGGATTTTGTTTATTTCGTAGTATTTTGTTTATTCGATGACTGTGTAAGCCAGACGTTAAAACATATCTATAATATTATTCGAGCAAAACATGACTATCAGAACCGAGACTTAATACCTGGACATGAACTTAGGCATTCTTCGTCTGAGAGAGGAGTAGGGTCCGATGCAACTAATGGCCTTTGGCTCTAACTGTAAACGAATTAGCCCTTACCGTGGCTTCCAGTCCTGGTTTTGCCCCCCCCTACCCCACCCCCGCCCGCCCGAAGTAGGTGATCTTTTTCCATACGTTGGAACTACCACTGCCAATTAATGAATATGTGACTACATACCTTATCTGGATTCGAACTGTAAGGCACAGCAGTGGTGAAGAGTCCGCTTCCATGCATCTTCTCGCTTTCGACGTAGAAGTCGCTATTCATGGAATTTCGCCTGAAAAAAAAAACGGCTACATTAGTTCGAAATTCAAGCCGGGAATATGATCAACGCTGCAATTCAAATTCAGCAGTGAACAGCCTCCAGAAGAGGTGAAATTAAAACATTTGGCCAGCATCGATTTCAATGTGCCGAGCAGAATTTATGAGCCATTGCGAGGAAACGCTGCACATGCACATTGTTCCAAAATCACTGGCATTTCGCGCAATTACAAATAAAGCAGAAGTTTTGTTCTGCATATAACTTATGATCGAAGGGAGCATGAGCGATTTTAGGGACCTGTAAGTGATCCATGCACCGTGAAGCGCCTGTATTCAGCACATTTTATCCAGCCTTCGTATACAGCACATTTCATCCAGCCTTATAAAATCATCATAACTGATTTGTTAGTGTGTTTTGGATGTTCTGCCTTCAGATAACAACATATTGAAATAACAATAGAAAAATTCGGAAAAAATCCAACAGTTCAGTATAAATTCAGTATAAATGAATAAATAAATTAGTATCGCAAATAAGTGTATTTAATGATTCCATATGTATTATGCATAAAGGTTGGTGACGAGTGTGTTTTTCCTCTCACGATTCATTACTGCTCATAAAAAGACTAAAAAGAAGGGAAAAGAAAAGAAGGGAAGAGAAAGAGGATTGAAAGAGAAGAAAAGAAATTTGTTGCCGAAGAAAAAACATGGTGAAGATGAGTCCCTTCTACCGAGCATACGTGCTTGCAACCAAGACCTGGATGCATCGTTAAGATTGAGCAGTGTGGACGTGCTGACGCCAGTGTTAATGATGGGTAAATTTGGGGGATGTTAACGCGTTCACCCTGAGTAGTAATCTCAATGATGCATGCGGGCTCAATAAAATAAAATTTAAAACTTGCTGTGCATGCACAGGGAAATTCCATAGAAAACACCAAACTGACGGAGGAGAACTAATGCGTGCAACATAAGAAAACTTTCGAAGACTAGTTGTCCCGCTTATCACCGACTAAAATGAAGGAAGATGCGAACTATGGGTATCAATGACGTCAACATCCGTCACTCAGTAGTAATATCATCTGTGAAATACTTTGAGGGGGAAGAAGAGTGGGGGCATTAATGGTGACATTTTAAGGGGACACTTCAAACCGCCCTCTAAGACCTCTCGACCTGCGCGGTTCGAGGATACTCGAGCTGTGTGAAGCGAGTTGTGTCTAGGACACTACCGACTTTGAATGGTGTAGGTTCCGAATTCATCATCAAGGATCGTACTGTGAGGGGCACCTTTCATAAATCTATGCTAGAGATGACGGCGATCTAAGGGAGTGTTGCAGACGAGGATCAGTGGTATCGGAGGTGACGGTGAAGGTTACATAGTACCACTTTTACAGTATATCGTACTTGGAACATGCCGTGAAAAGGTGATGCATATCAAAATTCTGCTACTGACTATCTTGTTTGTGGCTCCATCAAAACTTCCTTCCCGCTCGAATTCTCCTACCATTATGTACTTGCTCTTAAACAACGTGAAAAATGTTTTTACAATGGAAAATATCATCTCGCTCCATTTCACAGAACGCTACAAGCTATGGAGCAGAAAGAAACGGATTTTACACCATTATGGATGACAGTGCCGGAGCAGGAATTGCTAGCGAGGGAGAGTTGAATGAAGGTTGCAATTTCGCCATCTCGTGGATCTAAGTGGTAATTTAAAAGTTTTAGCGACCCTTTCTCGGGGATTGCAGGGGCGCCCCCTCCCCTCTGCGTCCGCCACTGCAGTCCATGATATAGTGCGTCCGTTCTATGAAAAACAGTGATCCGAGAGGAAATCCGAAAAAAAGAAAGCTGCGAATCGAAGAAGATACCGTGACAGAGAAACAATAGGACAACAATGGTGAAGCTTTTCATTACAACACGTCGTAATTACAATTCTGGAATATGCTGCGATTAACGCGGGGAGGTCTGAATTGCCTACTTATGCACGAATGTTCAGTCACTGTCGTATACGAAAGAAAATCAACCTTAGGGTAAATGCCACTGAAAAAACTCCCGCTTTTTTATTCCTGCTGTAGTTATTAGCGTCCAAAATGTGCATCCCTCCCTTCGGAATGCCCTATACATTAAAAAAAGGAAAGAGAAATCAGACTAATATAGTTAAAAAGGGAAATGAACCGCAAGGATTAGGATGTATGCACGCTACATCAGCAAGGTCACGCCGCGCGCTGGAATCCCTATATGCCTTGCGCTGCCGTAAAGGCCAATAATAGCTATGTTTAGTGTTTTTCAAATTGCATGCGGAGGTTTTACGCATTACGGCAGCTTAGATAATGATTTCAGCGCGCGGCGCGGTCGCGCTGCTGCACAGTACGTGAATTCGTCAGCTCCATCGACACTCACTTTAAATTACCGTTATTCCTGTTGGGTTTAGGTGGTTGTGATTCCACTTATGAATATGAAGTGATTGCAAGCGTTGGAAAACAGTGAAGGACAAACAAACAGCACAAACAGTCAAATTCTATGGTTTTTGAGACGAAATTTGAATCTGAATGCATAGCTCAGCAAACGGATTTTGGTTACAATTCTAGGCACTGTTCCACTTTCACGGACCCAAAATCTTCAAAAAAAATTTTGGCTGAAACTTTGTATAGGGGGGGGGGTTATTTGTGGTGCTGAACACGAATATCGTATCCATTTTGTACCGTGACCCCATTTTTGTAGGATTACGGTAGGTGTACTGTAGATACGGTATCTCACAGAATCCCCTCAAATTTTGCACAGAGAGGTTGCTCTAGGCGCTGAACACGATTATCAACATTATTTTGCGCGAAAATTTCATTTTCTACCCAAAATGGGCATTTTCTCCCAATTTACTACCGTGTACCTACCGTATCCCCATGAAAATGGGGTTAGGGTACAGAACGGATACGATATTCGTGTTCAGCACCTCAAATAACCCCCCCCCCCCCTATGCAAAATTTCAGAAGATTCTGTGACATACCGTATCTACAGCACACCTACCGTAGTCCTACAAAAATGGGGTTATGATACAAAATAGATACGATATTTGTGTTCAGCACCATAAATAACCCCCCTACGCAAAGTTCCAGCCAAAAATTTTCCTTGAAGATTTTGGGCCCGTGAATAGTGCCAAATTCTAAAATAAGTGTAGAATGAAAATACCTAAAGCAGGCACGCTGAGGAAATGCAAAAGTACCAACAAGCGACAGAGATTTTTACGAAAAGTTGTGCCGAAATGGAATGGGTGGACAGAGCGCTGGGTCCCGTTCTTCCTCTCGAATCGCTCTTAATTGCACGCTGTGCGATTCAGGAAAATCGCCTCGCGAACAGCAGTGATTGAATTGCAAAAGCAAGGCAAATAATGCGTTAAAATCGGCGACAATACAACTCGATTGGATTTTTTCCTCTGACAGCAGCATAAAGCCATCTGTAACAATGGAGAGGCTCGACGCTGATGCTTGCAGAGCGGTTGAAAATTAACTGCAAAGGTTTCTAGGTCAAGTGAGGAAGTGGCGCGATTGGCGTAACTGACGGTCAACCCACACACTATGCTGAGGTCAGTCGCATAGGCATGAATGGATCTGCCCCAAAGCCGCTCCAAGGTCGTGAGAAATTCCCAGCAATTTGCCGCGGAACAACAGTTTTCCCAGCGGTGGGAGGGGCAGTGTGGGTTGGAGGGGAGTACTTCGAAGAAAAAGAATAACCAACGAGCAGAGAAATTCCAGAAAGGAGAGCAGAGGTGGGAAGGGTTGAAATTTGGAAAGTTCAACTGAGAATTTCTGCATTTGGAGAAGAGTTTCAGGTACGCTTTGCAAATCGAACCCGTTTACTTCATCAGGTCCCTTCTCAAATGTCTTTTTTGTGGCTAAAGACTTTCCTTGTTCCAGGATACCCCTAAGATTTAGATATCCCTGCGTCAATTGCTAGTGACCGCAATTGCTCATATTTCAAACAGGAGCTAAAAGATAAAAACCAAGTAATGCATTTAATTTGATCAATACTTTAGTGAGTAGGTAGGTAGGTTTCAAAGACATATTTAAGACTAAAACCCTTCTTATTGAAGAATATTGTAGGATTTGATCGACATCTCTGACATTACTTATCTCTCTTCAAAACTGTACTGTTGTATTCTTCTGTACATATTTTCTACTTCTTCACAGTCCATTGTTAAAACTCGAATATATTTTATACATTGTTTGGTCTTAAGCATAGCTCAAATAGTGGATGACTCGTATGTGCCAGTGGCGGAGGGAGGAAATGGGCGGAAGGAGAGTTTCGTTCCAGAGAGTTCAACAACCATAAACACACTCCAACTTTAGGAAGTAACTAGGGAAATGGGGTCTCTGATGCCACACATCTCTCCTAGCAACCCTCTGCTTCGTATTGGTGAATTCGACAGTGAGCGAGAATGCTTGCTTTGATGACTGAAAGTCGATCCAAAACGCAAATATAAGGGGCCACGTAACTCAACGAATGTAAAGCATCAGACGGGCATAAGAATGCTCAAGAACGGGATTAACTGCAAATGCCGATCTCGTGTGAACATTGCAAGTCGACTCGACATATGTATTTAGATGAGATACAAAGGTCAGGCAATATGGCGAAGAGATGGATGTACTAGTAATCTGAATGAAGGCCAACAAAATTCAATGAGAAAATGCTTTAACAGTACCTGAGTACTACAAAATTATAAATTATGAATTAGAATCATGGAATGAGAAACTTGTCCAATACCAAAGATAACGACTTTGCATAGGTCTCGCTCAAGCTTAGTCACCGGTGAGCAGTGCCTTTTTCGCGTGGTTCACAATGAAAGATCATTAGGCCTTGAAATGTAATCTTAGCAAGTTTCTTGAATTATAATAAACACAGTTATACTTCTAATTACTATGCTTATGAAAACGTTTACTGGAATTATAAAAGTTTCAGGGCAGGCAAAGGAGCCAGAATCTCAGAAAATGTGGAGAAGCGGGAAAAGGCCGCAGGCGTCAATGAGCTAAATTTATAAAAGCCCTATATTTTTATGGAATTCCTCTGCGATTCCCGACTTGGTAGGTGGACCTGAACCAAAACGTCTTGGCATTTCGACACAAACGACTGCCTCAGTAGCCTGAAGTGGCGCTATTCCCTCTGATAAACATCGTACCACTCCAGCAAGTTGCGATTAACTCTTTCTACATCCGCTTCAAATTATTTCTAAAACAAGGATGGAAATATGGAACTCATAAACAAATACGTCCATCAATTGAGCAATTTTTAGGGAAATTTCTAGTGAAATATGTGTGTCCTAACCTTGGAACAAGACATTTGGAAAAAAAAAGCCAGAATAAAGAAGAGCAGGCTAGCACCGTCTCGTTGATTCATATCCTGATTTTTAGTGATTCATAGAGAAAGCAATCAAATGACTAGTGACGTTGTGAATCCTGCGACTGTTCTCTCGAGCAGCAATGTTAGAACCACGATATCGACTTCGAGGAAATAAATGTAACGTAAATATGTGGAATGCACACCAGTATGCATACATCATACGCATACGGCCGGCTAATCTTCACAAACAGCCTAGATATTTTACTGTTCAGTTGGTTAGCTAACTAATCCACTTACTTGGAAAAGACATAGTTCCTTATTCGATTTTCCTGTCAATAATTTACGTATTCATTTACAATACGGGTAAAAGTCAATTGAGGCACGCCAAACATACCAAAAGAAGGTGAGCGGGAAGAAAAAACGACCAAGCACGGTAAAAAAGGGACAGAAAATTGAAAAGTACCTACGAATCACAGTTAGAAGGTGAATACGCACATTCTAAGATTTTCACTGAAGAGCACTTTCCAACGTTAAAAAATGACTTCCAACTTTAAGAATCACCGAAACGAAAAGCAATACTGGCAAATGAGTTTAGAATGCAGAGAGAAAATGCACTTGGGCGGACCAGAACGTGCATCTGAATGAAATGTGGCTGAGAATATCGTAAAATGCCAGAGCACCCGACTCGTAATTGCTGTCGTAATATATTCGTGAAAGACCGATGCAGTCACCGCCTTCCAGAACATAGTTGCGCACGCCACACGACTGTGTGTGCTCAATTCGAGTTTCTGCACTTGTGAACGAAGCCCCATTCCACAGAATCAGCTGCAAAGTTGGGCTCGAACGTGGTAGCGTGGCATAGGTGACGGGGATTGGAGGCCTGGCACGGGGTTCAGGCTTCGGAGGGTCACCCCGTTTATGAGATTTGACAGGCGTAGATGAGGGAAGACAGCGGCAGCCAGCCTTACTCGCCCCATATTCCAAATAATTCTCCACATTATGACATCGTCACGAAGTCAGCTTAAGAAAAGAGATAAAAACAGAGATGGAAAGGAGAGGAAATAGTGAAACACATGATTCATCTCGCCTGTGAAGTAGACGAACCAATCAAGTGACCTAACCCACTGGAGGTTATTAGTAGGCAAGAGGACCGACAACACAAATGTAAATTCGAAGAACCTTTTCACGTACAGAGTAGGGACCGAGTAAGCCAAACTATCCAAAATAATGTGTTTTTCAAGCAATCATGAAAAAATTAAAATAGCCCTCACTCCCGGCTGTAGGCGATGTTCGTCTCTTTCGTTCCTACTTTTCATTTTCCCAGCGTGGTTTTGTTTTGTTGTCATGTTTCCATAGTTGTTCTGTTTTGTAGCCAATTTCACCATATGCAATGCAAGTGCGTTAGATAAATCAAATAATGAATAAATAATGAATGAATAAAGGAACGACTTTGCAAAATTGATGGAATGAGACTTTTGATGGCCTGCACAAGAGTGACGTAGTAAATTTCTGGATTTTCATATGGCACTTAAACTAAATTGGGAGAAATGGCAGTATTACCTCACAAAAAGACATTACTGGGGATACAAAAATACCAGAACAAAAACCTGACGGCGCACACAGCTAGCAACCGAGAAGAATGGTGTTTATCACATGGAATGAAATACCTTAAGTAGATCAGAGAGGTAGAAATGCGCCAGCACAACCTTCAAAAAAAATCGGAAAGCTGTGAAATCGCCAAGGTACACATAGTTCTCCCCTACTCTCCCTTCTTTTGAGCCGATTCACTCGAGACACCTCTAACCAAAAACTGAGCTTCACGCGGACGAAATTATTTCGCCTTGAGGGCACATGGGAAGATGTTCGAAGATGAACTGGGAGATTGACGAGGTAGCAGTGCGAAACAAGCGGAAACAGCTTCAATACGTCATGAGATATTAACAGAAATGTGCACAACAGCTCCTTGTGCTAAACTACGAAGACAGAATTCTTTCGCAAGTGAGGGAAAGGTGAAGAAAGAAAAGAGGGATGAGTAGGTGATTGGCTGGCATAATTTTCGATACGCAGCTTCACTAACTGAAAAAAGGATTATTTTTACGCAAACATTCTTCCTAAAGATTACAATTCTAAGCGAGAGAAACGTCACGAAAAAAGTCGCAATAATTATGCACCAGGCACGCCATTATACAAGAATCATCGAAGAAATAAACATTACCGAAATTAATAACTTCCCACTAACTTCAGAAGAAAAAAACTCCCAAATAGCGTATTAGAGAGGCAGTGAACAGAACTAGTAGGTTATGGTGTCGAACCTGTTCATCAACTCGAATCTCATCACGAAGACCCCTTCTTAGCTACGGTAATTTTGAGGATCATCCAGATGAAGAGACCAACTTTCAGAAGATGTTACAACGTAGACCGAAGAAACTGCAGAATGGTGAGGTTGAAATTTCCACGAAGTGACTTCAGTGGCTTCTTTTCTTAGCGAGAATCACTAAAAATTATCCCCTTGCCAAACTAGTTGTACACTACAATCTATTTCGCTTGAAAACAGCAATTAGCTCTGCATCAACCTCCACGACAGCTAGCTTTCCCCAATGCCCTTTTGCAAACTGAGCACAGTAGGGAAAGTTCAGCTGTTTTCTGAGCTTTCGTAACTGACAACTTGGTGCCTGCCCTTCTCAGCCTCTACCCCAGTTCCCGTGGGGAAGAATTAACGGGTGGAAATCAAGATAAATAGCATCCGTTTTGGAGACAAATGTCAACGGCGGCTTCGACGGGTCAAAGACGTAACATATAATAATCCCTGAGAGTTCTATGACGCTTCAAAACGTAATATAACGATTGCTGAGTCATAAAACGCTCTCCACAAACTCGTCCCACTGATGCAACTCTGGAAAAAGGGAAAGGAATGCGATCGCCGACTATAATAACATGAGGTGTTTCCTATTAGCAGTACCGCTAACCAGTTTGTGCGACCACTTTCATCTACTTTCATCTAGCTGAGGAGTCGCGTGGCGCTTGGATTCGCTAAGACCAAGGATTAAGGATTCTCAACGATTCGAGGACGCAGTGAAGTATAAGAAGTCCACATAAGACCTTCTCAAAGTGACAAACTCGCGACTGGAAATAACGGCTTTTCACCTTGAAAAATGCCTCGATATCGACTTTGGTAATCATATTCGTTAGAAGATGGAACTTCATGGTCTCCAAATGTAAATAAATTGTTTAAAATAACAACCTTAAAGGAGCGACACATGTGAGAGTTGAAACTTTTCAGGACTCCATGTGGGAGATGAGGAAGTGGAGAAAAGAAGGAAGAAATGGCGAGGCCTTATGAAAAATTGAAACATTCATCGGAACAAAAGCCACAGAAGTTGCCTGCAGGAAACCACTAAACACTAACTTACTAATGAACCCCAATGAACAACCAGCTCTTTACAGATTGCTGCTACTCTACATATGATCAGAAGCAAATACATCGTCATCTTAAGAAGTAAAAAAAACCAGCAAATTGATTAGAACAAGCGCGAAAACTACCAAATCACAAGAGTCAGCAAGCAAGAAAATGTTCAGTACTTCAGGAGGAACGCAAAAGCGAGTCGCTTCAAGAGTTTAACAAAAAAACTTAACAACTGCTGCTCATTAACACAGCATTCCGAAAGGTAGACCTTTAGCCATTGCCAGAGACTGGACAGAGAATTAGTGAGAAATTAGAGTAGCACAGAAACATTTGTAATTAAGTAATTGCATAGAAATAGCTTAGTAAAGTGAGAGAAATAAGCAATTTTTCGCTCGGGTTTTCGACCGCCACGAGTAATAGTTGAATCAGATGGATTTTTTTTACATTTCCTCAGCAATACATTCTTTTTGAGAAAACACGGGATGAATTTATCTAATACTGCACTTTGACTATATGACTGTCTATTGCGTGTACTTGTACATGTCCAATAAATAAATCTGTATATATAAAAATGAAAGTCTGTGTGTATGTGTATGTGTATGT
>KN729336.1:0-13219 GCA_000816745.1 Ancylostoma duodenale
AAACTCGTCCAACCGCTCAACTCGGCATTGAGTGGTCGGATGAAGGATTAGTACGGGCCTAGGACTTGGCGAATAGCTTCAAGTTGAACGGACTTCTACAAAGAATTAGCGCTGCAGAAAGACCCTTTCTGAGAGAAGCGAACCTTGAAAACACGCCCATGCTGAACTGTAATTATTCAAAACGCCCATGCTGAACTGTAATTATTCACTTTGATTGTCGAAAAACGGCAGTACGGTGTAATAGCCTGCAGATTCCATGCGATGTGAAAAGATCTGCAGAAATCGGTACAAAAACGTGGATCTAACAGTCTTACGACCAGAATAGAAGTGTTCTTGTATTTGTGATAAGAGCTATTGAATAAGTAGCAGAATCGGAACTGCACGACTACCACCTCGAACCACGACTCCACGTTTCCATGGAATGCCAGATGCTTATCTGGGCCAGTGATCACCTAGCGGAAGTGCTAACCGATGATCCAACAAATTACAGTGAACGTCAATGGCGGTGGCCCATCCACGGCCTCGAGAAGGACGCCGCGCAACCGCGCCGCGCGCGCTATAACCGATGTCTTCTGCTGCTGTTATGCTAATTCTAGCAGCTTTTCACCCGTTTTAAGGATTTTCGACCGAATCGAGGAGAAAAGCCCCTAGGAGTAGCATTCCGGAGCGCGCAGAGCGGTTGCACGGCGTCCTTCTCGGGGCGAGGAATGGGCCACCATCACTGACGTCCACTGTAAGTGCGTAGACTTATGATATTTTTGCTCTTAAACATGATGATAACTGTATTTTGCCTTTCCCTCTTGCTATCTCTTCGAAATCCAGGGGATCGCTGTTTTGTTTCCCGTGCGACTCAGTGCGCGACGACTGACACTCGTGGGTCCCGCCACGCGAAGGCCCCATACGCTTGTACCGAGCGGCCGCGGCCTGTGTGCGCTGGCGCATCAAAGGGAGCTGTGTTCGCGGTGTTCGCAACTTCGACTTGGATTTCATCGCACGTAGGTCGTGATTCTTTGTGTTCGGTGAACTTTTGTGATGTGCTGGCAATGTATTCCACTACTAGCGGTTCAACTCGGAGCCGAGGATTTCGACTCGTGCTGCCTTTAAAAGCCGCGCCGAGATATTCTTTGTAATGTACCAGTCACGCCCCTCATTGTCAGGACTTTGTACTACCATAGAAGAAGAGAGATCCAAACGAAACCGTGTACAATGAACGAAAAGGTGGCATTTGTTGTGGTTTTTGACTTTGCCTGTGTGCAGAGAACATTGTATTATACAACATTGTACATTGTACTTCTAAAAGAACGTGATATATGATGACCAAGAAGACCAAGAATCTTCAGTAACGGCAGCTGTACAGGCAACAGTACAACTGCCATAGGTGAAGATTTTCTATTCGTTCCATCAATTTCGAAGCCGACAGCAGAACCGGGGGAGCACCAAGGAGGGAAGTGTGCATGTTCAATCAGTTCGTACAAATAGTTGACGACAAAGAAAGCAAGATCATGGATAAAGCTGATGTGAAACAACAGTAAGCGTAGAACATCGCAGTCCACCGCGTTCAAAAGTTTTGCGCAGTCGCAGAATTGTGCATTGCTGTTTTGCTCCACGCAAAATCGCACAACACACAAGTCGTGCACTTTACACTTCAGTTGATGACAAACACAGAAATCGTCTGTTCTTAGCACGGGTACATTATATAGAGCAGTATAACTAGCTATACCTCTAAAGAAAATTTCTGACGGTTCCATCCGCGTGTTGTCCCGCCTACTCTGCACCATTTTCTCAAAGAGACGTCAATCTGCAAGTTTCAGGAAAAGGGATATCGAGCTGAGAATTTTCAAATTGAGTTTCTACTGCTTTCAACAGCTATGCAGTGGTACACATCACCAAGTAACGAACTATGTGCAGTAAGCGTCGATGGCAGTGCATTTCTCCCGGGCTCGGCGAGGACGTGCCGCGACCGCGCCGCTCGCGCTGGAATCCTCGCCGCGACAACAAACTATGGTTTTTTTAATAGTTGACATCAAATATAATAAAAACTATCAGGAAAACCCCGATTTGCCACTACGGCGGTGATTTCAGCGCGAGCGGAGCGGCCGCGCCGCGTGCTTCCCGTGTCCGCGAAAAGCGCACCGCAATCGACTCTGACTGCACATAGTTTGTTACTCGATCACATGTACCACTGCATAGCTGTTTAATGCATGTGGAACTCAAATTATCCCCACCGCTCTCTGCCATAGCTCCCACTTGGAAGTTTGCAAGCCGCTGCAGCACATCGCTGCGACAAACAACGGGAAGGCCATGGTCAGAGTAATGATCTCGCTGCCTCGATGACGTGCTTTAAGCTTAACCACCTATGAATCTCCGCCGAAGTATGGACCCTACCCTTTTTTGCCTCCTCGACGCTTGACGAAATTGCTCAGCGAGCTGTAGCATGGATTAATGCAGGTTGCATGTTCCTTTTCTGAAGCTCATGGGCATACCTTCGGGAATGTTAAGCCCCACTTACTGCCCATACATTCAGGAATATGTTTACTTTTTAGGAATTGGAAAACTAACCGCATTGAAGCCGATATCTTGTAGAGGCTACCCACTGCTCGTGGAATCCTCCACTCATTCGCATCGTGCTGATGCAGGCAAGCGTTTTCAGCTGTAGTCACTACTGTAGCAGTTCTTCGTTTCGTTTCCTTTATGAAACACCATCTGCTGGTCTGTGCTTGGAGGTTCGAATCTGAACCATTACACAGCAGATCCCTCGGGAATTTCCAATTTTCGTATCTGATCTGAAATGTTCACATTAGAAAAGTTACCAAAGGAATGTTGCCACGAATAATCACTACCTATTTAAGGGAACTTTATACTAATGGTCCACATCAGTCGTGCGTCAGACGCATGGACTTACGTATTTGGTAAATTGCATTTACAGCGTGTCTCAATGAAAGAACAGAACCTGTTAATATCACTTAAATGGTAGCTTTAGAAAAAATGTTGTAAAGTAACGAAATAAGCATTTTCCGCGGTTGGTTTCGATAGTGAGCCTAATATGTTACATGCTCAAGCAAGCCTGCACTACTGACCGGAACAAGAACAGAAAAAACATCTCCTGGGACAAAAGAGTTCATATCCACACCAGTTGGCCATGTATCCAGCAACTCGTTACGCTTCCTGGAGTATGCTGGTACGCAGCTATGCCAACTGAACCGACACACTGGCTAGCAAGACATCACGATTATAGAACAAATCTTCGGTGTTTACTTAGTCAAATTCAGTGCATAGCGGAGCTTGAGCTGCTGCGGAGTGGGTGACACTCATTAATTATTTGCAGATGGTCCTTCATGAAGACCGTACAACAATATTCCTTGAACAGGACACGAACGCAGATTAGGTCATAGCATCTCGTTAGCGTTTGATGTTAAAGATAAAAACTTTACACTGTTTCGGAGATATTGCCTTGTAGAGGCCATCGCATGGGCGGCAGGGCCAAGTTTAGTACATATGAACTGTGGCGAACACCATTATCCGATGACCTGCGATCGTCTAGTGGCTTTTCAAGGGGGATACGTAGTCACGGTTGTTCCCGTCTTCCTGTCTATTTGATTTTTCCACTGTTAATCTTACCCTAGTCAGAGTAATGTAGGATCGAGAGAAGAGCTCCCAAGAAAACCTGGCTGAAACAAGTGGAGAAAGAACCTTTGTTTTCCAGAATAAACTTGCAGCAAGCGAAAATCTTGGCGATCCGCAGGCGGCGCTGGAAGACAATTACGGAGCAAGATCCTGTGGCACCTACAGAAGCGACTCATGAATTCGCGAGCTAAGGAGGATAAGTAGGCAAGTAAGTAAGTAAGAGTAATGGAGAAACAGTAAACATTTGTCACAGTTTCGATAGATGAGGTGTTGGCAATTAAGCAACAATTAAGCTGATGTTATGCAGTGGAAAGGATGTTTGCAGGTTTGTATATTCGCTGATCCTGGAACGGGTAATATTCGTCATAGCTTTTAAGTTTACATTACGCAGTCAAACCGGGTGTGACAGGTCGCCATCTTCCTAAATTCAGATCCAAATAGTGTTGACGAGATGGAAAACCACCCACTTGCTCTTAAAATCTCTGCAGCTTGAGGATAGGCAAAAAAAACTACAACTCATACGTTTTTTGTGCTTTTGTTAGTCTCTGTGCGAAAGCAGTGGAGAACGCAGGGTGAGGGCAGGAGGATGGTAGGTGGACGGTTCGAGTGCTACCAAATTTTACAAAAATACTTTATCGAATAACTAATTGTTTTCTTTTCCCGCGGTCAATTCTTGACTTTCATCACTGCTTTATTTACGTATTTATTTATTCATTTCAAACTTATTTATTCATAGATTTAAGTTTATTTATTAAAATGCAAATTTGTTGTCCACTTCATTTTTGAAATTTCGGCGCCTCGAGTTCCCATACTGGTGGAGAGTCCGCCTTTATTCCATACCCCTCCCTCTCTCTCGCCGGAAACTGTGTGAGATTATTTAAAAACAGTAACAAGTAGAGCGGACAACGACTACGGAAGAGAATTCACCTACATATACGCAGGCTCAAAAACGCGTCCGGTGGCGCGGGCACAACAGCGAAGCTTTTTGATCATTACGAAGAGGAAAGGAATGGTAGCTCTCCTATGATAGCGTGATTGGCTGAAATTTGGTTGTAATTCCGCTGTCAGATATTCTACGGCTATAAATGCATCGCGGAATCTAGCTGATTAACGAACCTCCTGTTAGAAGAATTAACTGATTGATCCATGATGGCAAATGTAGCGCTAGTGCGACGAGTTAACAGACCAAATCAAAAACTTATTCAGCACACTTTTCTGCTCGTTCTCGGCTAGGATGAGGTCTTGCTCCGTAATGGGGTTACGGTAGATTGACAAGGACACATTTGACATCGCATGTGTGCATAGGCATGAAAATTAAATTTGAAATGAGTGTGCGCGATTCACCGGGCGAAAAGGGAGTTGGGTAGGGGAACATATAATTGGTCGTGGTTTCACCCTACAAGCCTATGCCGAAGGCTTAGGATAAGCTTAAAGGTGGGTGGGTGGCCCACTCCCTTTTCCCCGTTCAGCGAGTTTATTGCGCTAGGGAATGACTTTGTGACTTGCTTTCTTCGGATTGCAAGAACAGATCACACTGGTTCCTCAGTCGCAGCAATGCAGAATCTGATACCTGAACAATTTCCTTGGACTTCGTAGAGACCTGAGTAAGAGCAGCGAAGATCTAAGAAAAATTCCGAGAGAAAGCTAAAGTGGTGTCAGGAAGCAACTGAGCAGCTGGTCACACGTACACGAACAGTCTTTTTATCTCTAGTTTCGAGAGTTTCGTGTACTGAAGAATATGAAGGAAGAGAAGACCAAGGAGGTAGAGACACAGCTTACATTTGAGCGGGTAAGCTCCAAATGGCTCTTATAGTCTTATCGTTTCCGGTTGGTTGTTGACTCTACGTTGTTTTCAACCACAATAACTTCTACGAACGCTATGATGTGACATAACAAAAACAGAGCAAGTGAGGCCCCAGAAAACATCTTTTTGGCGATATTGGTCATTGGTTTGCCAGAGGTCGAGGTGCACTGCTCCTGTGGTGAGTGGTTGCTGCCCAACTCATGTATCAGACCTGCTGCGCTGGGATTCTAGAAACGTCAACCACGGCACTCAACGATGGTTAGCGTCATCGGTAATCTTACAGACTGCGCCTTGTTAGGAGACGTAGAACACAAAGTTCGTCGGTTCGCTAATCTGGTTTCGCTTGGTTATGCGTTCATGAGCCCTAGCCCTGCATGTCAGCAGTTAAAGGCATCACCCACGAAAAATTTGGTGTCTAAAATTTAGCTGTAATCCTAGGACGATGATGAGCCCGTTTACAATGAGCAGTTTTGTTCAAACTTACGGAAGGCAGGGCTTCGGGAGTCGCGAATTTGGTCCTTCAGAAAAGAATGGCAAAGTTCAACGGGCATGATAAAAAAATGATGTATCCAAATAAGTCGAGGAAGCAAGTTTTATAAACAAAGCAAACGAAAACTGAACAGAACACAATAAAATGGAATTTCGATATAACTTTAGAACTTATAAAACCAAAAGAAAGCGGCATCGAACAAAAAAGAAGGCCAACCTGTCTCATGCTGCAAGTGTACCAGTATAGACGGATACAAATCTACACTCTTATACATATCTGAGGGATAGTGATACCCTCGGTGGTGCAATTTTCGTGGGACTATCGTGAATAATTATCGGGACTACTGTTCAAGTTTTGATACACTCAACCGACATGAGAATAAACGTTGCTGCCCCTATCCGTCCCAGGAGCTTTATCAAAATTGATCACTGTCGAAAAAGAAATCTACTAAAACACTCGCTACCGGTTGCTGGTAGCAGCTCAAGGAAGCCACGATGAACCATCCCTGATGATACCAACAATAAGTGGTGTCCAAACTCCGCAGTTTGGTGGCGATACATTTGGCGAGAGAATGTGTTTGGCAATACATTTCACGAGATAAAATTTTGCATGGTAATACATTTTCCTGGAGAACAGGTCAAGATTCTGTTTGGTAATACAAAAGGCGAGAGAATCTGAAGGCGACACATTCTTCGGGTGTTTGCCAATACTAAGTCGATCTGGGCCCGTATCCATTATACTTTATCCAGTCGGATAAACGCGCTCCGGCGGATATAATGGTGTGTTTCAAAGAATCTGCTATCCAATAAAAAGATATCCGCGGATATACAAATCCACTCGCTTCGCTACAGGATATCTTTTCCCGGTTGATTTCCACTTGATAACATCTATGATCTCTAGTCCATCTTCATTGTCTCTCACCGAGACACCGTACTTGCGTCAACAAATGAATACGTGAACGGATAAGTTGTATTGGATAGCAGAGTGGAGAAAAGCCAGTGGGAACGGATATATACCCGCTGCGTTTTCCCTCCCACGGTCAAATATAATATATTGATACGGCTCCTGGATGGCTCAGCTGGTAAGGTAGTGGCCTCCGAAGATTGGTACCATGACACAATTCCTGATGATATTGAAACTTTCGAGCGGTGGATAACCCTTTTGTTTGGCGATACAAATGGAGAGATTTGTTTTGCAATACGTTTCATTTCATTTTTATTGCACTCATCGTGCGCTAATGACAAACACAGAAACTGTAACTAACAAAGGATAAAAAGTGAAAAAAGCACAAAGATACAGGTCATTAGCGTGTGGCGGGACTTCTTGTTTGGCAATACCTTTCACAGATTTCGTTTGCCTGGGTAGTTAGCAAACCCGTCCGCGAGGTTGCCAAACGAACCTTGCCAAATATATCGCCAGTGAACACTAGGGAAGAGAGGTTAATTATACATATCAGCTTTAGAGGAGTTGAATGACCTTTCATCGTACACGCCCGAGGCTGTCACCATAGCAAGGAAATTCTAAGAAAGCAGCAAGTACTAGCTAGAAAGCCAATTTCAGAGCTGGGAGGAGCTCTAGGACAAAGCCACCATTACCAAACAGCGAGACTAACTTTCTGTAGACCAGCCAAGGAGGCATTCAAAAGCACACGTCCTTGCTTTTGAAAAACAGCAATTACTTGAAATCGCTTTTGTTGAACACGTGTTTAGAAGTGGTTTTCAAATCCACAGGCCATCGCCATTCGGTGAGCTGGAATAAACGAGTTTCTAGGAAAAGCTTTCTCGGTTATTTCAACGCGCCTCCCCTTTTGCTCAAGAATGGTGCAAGCAGAAGTATTATAGCCCATTCAGTGTTTATGGTGGAAAAGAAGTCAAACGATCAAAATATGAAGCAAGCACATACATAATCAATCTTATCTCCAAGGTCCCAGTGTCCTGTTTTTTATCTTGGTCTATTTATAGAGTGTTGCTTCTAACAAAAATAATGAAAAATTCATATGAAGGAAGGAACCATTATAAACGAGGAAACATGACAGGGGTTGTTTCCCTCTGGGGCGCCTCAAGCGGTACACTACCTCATTGCGCCCTCCCGGATCACCCCGGGAAGGCATTCCAAAAATTCGATTTGCTGACATCTCAGGCAAACAGAGGTCAGAACCAGAAAGTACCTTGCTAACTGGGGTCCTTACAGACAAAGCCACGCACTCCGTCCGCAAACATTCACCAGATAGCTCCGTACATCGTGCAGGTAAAGTGAGGCACAACAGAGCTATGTGCCACGTAGCTTTCGTGGTATGTAGCGAACCCGTCTTCACGCGCGTTATCATGTCGGCGATCAATCATCATCAATCATGATCATTTTTGAGTGATAAGTCGGTAAGTAGGACCAAAGGCAATCCAGATGTGCCACCGCCAAACACAGTAGAAACCATAAGCGTGTTTGTACCTCTGGAGACACGTCTTTGGTGCAATCGTTTCCTTTTGAGTTCAACTACATTTCCACTTTTCTAAAGGAAATCTCCGCTAACAACGAAACGAAAAGGGGGAAGAAGGTGTCTGTTCAGTATCTCCTCCGATCCGGCACTAGTGGGTTGAGGTCTTAGAGCAGTCGGTTCTCTTATACTTGCAACCCTTCTTGATCTAATAATCAGTTAGGCTGGCGGGGAAGCCTTGTCCAAAAAATTTCGAAATTTCTTTTTATCTGAAAGATCATGGAATGTGGATGTGAACTGTACACTTGCTGAAGTCCTTACGCTCAATCGGCGGAAAATTTTCGAGCGCGCCCAGAATGCGGCGCGTGCGCGGCGCGGCCCTCTTTCGGTAGCGGTCCCCCTCGTCCGTCAGATCTTCGGCCCATATGGGTGTTTTTCTTTCATTTTTTCTTTAGTTGAAGTTTATTTGACGGTGTGAGGCCTGTGGCTGACCGCTATCGACCGGACGGCCCCAGAAGAGGGTCGCGCCGCGCACGCGCCGCATGCTGGGCGCGCTCGAAAATTTTCCGCCGATTGCGCATAAGGACTATAAGCTATTCTTCGAGGGGAATGCAAAGCCAGTACGGGCACTACTATCCGAACAGTGCCTTGAATTGGTAAGTGAACTTTTTGCAGAGTCTCCTACTTCGGACTGTTGTGGGACAAGCTAACGAGTGCTGGGGCTAGCATTAGTGTGATTTTGGATAGTGTTGCCAGCTATTCTACAGGACCACGGTGATCCATTCGCTTTGGTTCTGGAGATATGAGCTGTTGTGTGCGCCTACGTTTTGGATGATCCCATTCACAAGGCTGGACGGATGCTGTAGTTCGGGATGCTCGCGCTAAGCAAAACAGTGATGAGTACCATCTGAGTAGGCAAAACTAGAAACTGGCGAGACTGTCCGGAAAATGGAAAGGAAAAAAAGCCAAGCGGTGACCCCCCCCTCATCCCGATTTTTCACGCCAATTTCACAACTCTTTAGGAGCCCTACCATCAACAAGCTGAGCTGGGTTAGGACACCGCACTCCGAAGAACCTGATCTCTCAATCTTCCCCTTTTTGATAATGAATTGATCTGCCTTCTTGGCGCTTACTTACCCAGGGAAGAACTTTCCAAATTAAATGATGTTGAATTGGTTGTTGTGAATCTCTTCGACTCGCAGAACCCGATGTATTCGAATAGAGAAATTACTGACCTATCTAATAAATAGTAAATGGCAAGTAAGTCCCTCTCTTGCTGCTAACAAGAGCTTGCACAACATTGTTGGAGAAAGTTGTTGGGTAAAGTTGTAATAAAAAGAAGAAGAGGCCGAACCTTCGGACAGGACTTTCTCACCAACACAATGCATGAATGAAAATTACTCTGATTCAAAGAAAATTTTCTCTACAAACGTTCTCGAACGTGACGGCTTTTGCCTTAGAAATAATTTTTCCTTTTGATCCTCCACCAGTAGTTAAAACATTGTCGGTCACATTTTAAGGACTAGTCTGCGATTTTGACGAACTGCTTACCTGAGAAGATGAAGAAGAATAGAACACAAAAACTAGGTTGTTCTAGAAATGGTAGCACAATCTTTTCAAATTTTATCCCTTTGTAACATTAGTACAAGTTATTGATAATTAGCCGGCAGTATAATTAAGACAACATCGATGATATACTTCAATTTCTGTGACAGCGCTTGGATGCCTCTCTAGTAAAACTCTACAGGTACCCTAAAAAAGTAGTCAAACATCATCGAACGGTCGTGGTCTAGAACCCGGAGCTTCTCCCGCACAAGAGACTTCTAAAGGGACTCGTGAGAAAGATGGAATTTGCACAGGGCCGAATGTGTTGTTGGGGAATGGTCTCCGTTTTCTACCCGTAACTTCCGAGTTGTCGTCGGCTGTGACTGTCGTCGTCCACTCAGCAGCTCCCACTAGAGAACCATACCAGCAACACAGAATGACCACTCTTCTCATCACGTGGCGAGACTTATGTATCTCTTACACCTCAAACATTGCTCCAGAGATGTGTATAGCCAACGACCTTGTCTACCATGTTCTCCATCAATTTAAAAACACTCAGTCTTAAAAATATCTTTTCTTGAGCAGTTTACAGATAACAGACAAGATACCTGGGCATGGGCATATCCTGAAGAGGCTCCAATTAATTGGTGTTGCTCTCAGCTAATTTTCTGGAGGCAGTGGTGAATTTTCTACAGTGTCTTTGATTCGCCATGTCTTGCCGCCGCACCGCCTAGCATGACGCGTGGCGTCCTGCTTGCAGCGTTCCCACAGGCAACCAGCGGAGTATCGATTGCCAGCAGGACACCACGCGGGATGGCTGGCGGTGCGTTGGCAGAACTCGGCGTATCGAAGACACTGTATGTGATAATATTGTTTCGTGTTGAAGTGACAATGTCTTTGCATGCAAAGTGTACGCGCCAGTTATTTGTTGATGTTCACCGGCATTTATTTATTTATTTATTTATTTAATACACCAAGAACTACATGTATGTGCGCCAGACGAACTCTTGATCGAAAAGCTCGCTTCCATCGCTCACATCTTATTTTTCAGGCTGTTTTGTCATTATGATAGCGATCTCATCGAAGAGATGCCCGCCGCAGGAAACGGTATGTTTCATTGTTATACTCACAGTCTCCACGTCCAGTTAACTTTGACGTGTGAGTTTGCTATCGAACCGTTGCGCCTCCAACGACATTTCCTAAGCAAGAAATGAATCGCCAGTTGTTGAACTTTGCTCAGAAGAACCTAAACTCAAGAGTTAAATAGTTTGCTAATTACAACACTGCAAGGTAGGGTCAAACTCACCAAGACTGAACTTGATTCGCCATCATTTAGCAGCGCTCCAGAAGTTTTTAGAACACTCAGCTTGGTACAGCCTTCGCTCATTTGGCGAACAGCGCTGCACGGAACACCCACAGCGCTATTCGCCGAATAAGTGCTGAATGTTGGCTTCTGGCATTCTTCCTATAGATCATCGCTCTAGTGGTTGGCTCGTGATAAACAGTGCTGCGGTGT
The DNA here is from genome assembly GCA_000816745.1 of Ancylostoma duodenale. Lineage (NCBI taxonomy): Eukaryota > Metazoa > Nematoda > Chromadorea > Rhabditida > Ancylostomatidae > Ancylostoma > Ancylostoma duodenale. The sequence continues at coordinate 11,411 of KN729336.1, forward strand.
TACCAAGGGCATAGCGCGCATCAAAATGCGTCTCTCCAAGTAAAATAACGAAGTATATAGATGCTGTACAGTGTGACGGATCATCGAACTTCTGTCACTTCAGATTGCTCATGCAAGAGGACGCCAATTTGCCATACTTTCATGGAGCGCTGATGGATCAGGATGCCGACAACATGCTACAGGTTCACTTTTGAACGTAGGCAGAGTTGCGTGTGGGGAGGTTCAGACCGAGCTTGAAGCTTCTCATTCATGGAATAATTCACTGGATGCACATTTCGTCCATTCTAACAAACATCACCTAAAGATCACGATTGCTGCTTGGTGAGCGGTCGTTCTCAACCTCGTGGATGCATGGCTCGTGATTGTCCCACAAAGTACATGACATGTAATGCCACAAAATTGTTGCAAACTAGATGTCGGTTCCTAACCACTCTCGAATTGCTACCGAAGGTAGGGGTACGAATAGGGTGACAATAAAAATAGCATTCTTCCTATTTTATTTTTTGATTTGTGAGCCCGGTGTTCCCTGGTTCAGATCAGTTTGAGTGCATCCCACAAACGGAATTGATCAACGCCGATCACTTTACATATCCTTCATTCTTAGGGCCGGGATAGTCCCAAGGAGCAGACATCGCATGACAGAATTTAAAATTCAATACTCCTGCAGTAATGGAATACTGTGTGTGCGGATGTAAAGTCACTCAATAAGGGCGTCCCGGGTGTGAACTAGATTTCGCCAGCACAGCACACCACACCAGCGTCACCACCACACGCACACATCCTTCCAATGATCCATCCTAGCCTTGCTACCCATGGATGTGTGACTACCCGGCCTTCCAATAATGGATGCGGCTCTGATGGTCTGGGGTAATCGTGATACTCACGGAGGATCATGTACTGCAAAACTGGGCCCATAGTAAAGGGTCATGGCGGTGAGATGAACTTTAAAACTCACCACCAGGCTTCAGGCGATGATTGCATGCCAGCTCTCATCCATGGAGTAAAGGATAGCATATCATCTCAGACAATTTCGGGGGCAAATCCCGTTCCAACCGCCGGCAAATCTCCGAGGAAACGTTTGAACGAGGACCAATAGCGGGCGAACAGCGGGCTAAACCACGCATGTTGCGGGCCAAACACGCTGTCGGGCGAATCGCGGGCTGAACGCAGAATGATTCGGGCTGATGCACGATCGTCGGGGTTCGGCCCGCTATTTGAAGAGTGTCGGGCATGGGCCCGCTTTTTGCGGCCACTGACCGCCTGCAAATATCTGCAAAAAGCGGCCTGAACGACCACACATTTCGGCTCAATAAGGTACTGCCCCGGTCGGAATGGTTCGTTGTTGATAGTAAGGACATGATAAGGGATGAAGGCAACACCGGGAATGAAGAGATCAGCAGAATGGATGGCCTAGTGAATAAAGCAGCGGACTCTCAACCATTCATGAACAATGGCAAGGTGGGATCGAATCCTCTCAGTAGTAGAAGAACACTAGTACTACGAAAACATGGATGGGCCTTGCAAAAGGTCACCTTTTCGTATTTCTGATAAGAATTTGCATATTTGTGCTGCTTTTCCATTCCGGTGGATCACTTTGGATCCACAATGGCGTCGAACCCGGGGTTCTTCCGTCCGAGACTGTGCGCAAGGTGTGACCGATCCCCTAGGGGTTTTCGCGGTGCCTGCATATAATTGACAGGTAATTGTAGAGAATGCTGCCTTGTGCGCTGGATTAGGAGCAGTAGCGCCTGATGGTTTGCGGGCTGATGGCGGCCTGAACGCGGACAGATCTCGGGGGGAAACACACCA
>KN729337.1:0-14853 GCA_000816745.1 Ancylostoma duodenale
ATAAGATACTGCATGGTAGATGCGGCCTAAAACCCGAAGACTTTTGCTCTACGAAGCTATCCATCACCAGAGGTGGTTCGTCTATGTTAGTATTACCTAGGGCAAGGACCAACCGAAGACTGCGTTTTTTTAGCAATAGAGCAGGTTCTGCATACTTAAAACTAAGTAAAAAATGTACAGTTCCATTGAACTACTCTTCGTTCAAGCGCATGGTAGATAGGCACTTAAATTGATGAAACGATATCTCTTCTCATTTCCGAACTACCTCCTTTTTATTGTGTTCATTTCTTATTCAGTTTGTTGTTGGAATCAGACAGTTTCTTGCAAGGTTTTATTTTTGTTGTAACAAGGTTTCGTACTGTTTTTTTTACACGAGCTTGCTTGTTTAATAAATTATTATAAGTTCTACGCTTTCCGCTGTTCAGGTGGCAGGAGCGCCTCGAAGAAAATGTAATTTAGATCGTTATCTTTATCATTACTTGTAAATACTGAATAAGGTGAATAGCTCGTACAAAGCAAACTACTTTTCTTGGAGAACTCGTTCACTTTAGAAGACCAGATGGCTCACAACTTTTTTCTATCCTGGTACCACACTCCTTTAGTATGTGTAAATGTACACAAATAAATGAGTTACTCTGCAGGCACCACTCCATTCATAAAGCTGTTGTCTCCACTAGAATCCCAGACAAATATAGTCATCCGTGGCATCTCTCAGCAAGACAAATTCGCATGTTCGCAGGCATTACTCGTGGGAGCACTTATGCGCCGAGCACATTGGTCTCAGCTATACACCACTTGTGAATTCGCAGCGAGTTTTCCGTGGAACCAAACTGCTTTCATCACCAAAATTCCTCCGCAATTCCCACAAATTCCTCCGTTGTAAGTAAGCTAATAATTCAAACTTTCAAGGTCCTCCAGCGGAACGGCTGGCGCCAAGATGCGCTGCGGCGGCGAAAATAATTGACTTTTACGTGTTTCTACAAGGCCAACGGTAATAACGGCTGGAGTGGTGCTGTTTTTAGACTACTCCTACATTAATTATCAGAGCGCCGTTGGTTAATGAGCGATTCTTGCTGTGGCTGCCTAGCAACAAAATAATTCAGGAAGTCGGTGGTTCCTCTCAGATCACCAACGCTCACAATTCTCCAGGCATCTTCTTCTCCTTCGCCTTTCAGTAATTCTCAATGGAGGCCAGCTGGAAATAAGGAAGTGCCAAAATCCCATACACGAGGGCAATCAACGGCTATTTTATAGCCGTTCTGCGATCGGCGCCGACCTTCAATCGTACCAGCACTCGTTATTGAGACGGCATTCGCAGTGAGGACAGGCATGACTCAGATCGGTTGTCTAGCCATATAAGACATGAGGAGGGACTGGTTCAGTTGAACTGCGTCAAATTCAGCTAGCTTATAGGGGAAGAATACATGGCCAAAGTGCCCATTCGTAATGCAATGTGTATTACCAAATGCAGTTTTCAGCGCTGATTCCGATTCTGTTGCCTAAATTTCCTGTGATTTCTCTATAATGACTAACACCTACTTTTTTCCACGCTGTTTTACAATACGCAGCTCATGTACGAACTAGAATAGATGATTAGGCAGCTGTAGCGGCGGCACACTAGCAAGGCTCTCCTCCCCTCGAAAAGCATTGATTTGTGCTCGATTCAAAAGATTTTAAAAAGTTATCATGCATAGTTTCTGTTTTTTATGCGAAAATTATGTTAAAACTGAGTTGGTCGAACCCGATCAAAAGAAAAAATTGAAGAATTGTGGATATCATTGAGGATAAGCAAAATTTCCTAATCTTCTGATGGAAAGTATCAGAAGATCAAAAACTGTTTTCCGCCTACAAAAAAAAACTATCTTCAGTTCATGTGTGAGCAGAACTTCAAAAGTAAAAGCAGCTCTAATAATGGTACGTACATGTCCATATTCTGGAAAAAAGTATGAAGAACGCTGAAACCACCAACTCTGCCCAAAAATATTTTCGCGTGATGGGTGTCATGCGAAAATATTGGGCGTTAACATAACTTGTCGCAGTTTTTTTTTTTGCTACAATTTTTCTGGTCCCATTATTAACCAAGTGTTGCAAACGATTCGAGAGCGCTATTCGTGCTCCACGCAAATATAGTGCTAAATTCTTCTCAGAGTCATCGATTTGCTCGAGTTTCAAGCTTACGAAATGGAGTGTCGAGTCCATGGAAAAACAGTACTCGTGAAAAACTATGAATACCAATATATTAATTAGGAATATAAAAAATTACATATGTTTGTCCATGTTTCCCCGAGAGCTTTCCCGTAAGAGTGGAATGTAAAAGCGGAATGGTTGTCACCACCCAAGGAAGAACCCCACTACCACAATTTTAGAAGCAGTACAAGGGCAATTTATACTCCATATGTGCGTCAGTCGCGCGTCAGACGCACCCATCCGCTTGCGGAGGATTCCTTTTAGAGACCGGTCAACGAGGCATGTACACCTCGAATGAAAATATGTACCTCGCGATCATCGGCATCAGCATGCAAGCAGCATAAGCCGAATACGCGCGTCTGACTTGCGTCTGGGCTGCGTCAGGGATGCGACTGAGACGATGATGCTGTAAGCACACGCTTCTAGTATAAATTGCCTTACATACAGACGACATTATTCAACAAAACTATTATAATTATGTTCATTTCTTCCCATAATTCATAGTAAGTTAATATACTATCAGCTACTTCCTCGCTAGTAAATCCGGAATTACGATCCAGTGAAGAAAAATCGAGTACAGTAGGACGATGATATAAACCCAAAAAGGGTGGGATGGGAGGGGTATGTGATCTGTTCTCTTTCTACCTTTTTACATATCATTTTTCTCTATTCGATGACAGCTCCAAACCAGTGCTAATCTGGTCAATATTTCAATTGCACGGCATTTTGGTAAATTTCACAGGAACGTTTTGCAACAAGGACTGAAAAGTACGTAAGTAACGAAGGTTTCTCAGAAGAAGTGACTAAAGTGGGAACATCAAAGTTAGCTACCACTGTAAAGCCAAAGAATTGTGTGACAGGTCGGGAACGAAGAAGACCAAGTTCCACAACTTCGTCACGGAATGTGGCACGAGAAGACAGAATTTTCTAGAACAATGAATAACTCGAAAGCCAGGACCCACCCTCAGCCAGTTTATTACCAGTAGTTCTAGGTATATTACATGAAGAATGTAATTAAATGACACCGTCATGGAAGGTAATTATATCCTTTTATACTTAACTCTGCTGTTCTGCAAAAATCATCGGTGCCCGAAATCGATTAGACGAACGGTTGAAGTAATTGCTTTTTGACTCGAACGACTGAATAGTTCGAATAACGAGAAAGAAAATTAATTGTATAACCCAAATTTATAACTTGTCCAGTTGTACAACTTCCTGGCAAACCCGAACAAGTGGTCCCAATTTCCAATTCTTTCTCAAGACGGAGTGAATGAACTTTCCGAAAAACCGAATGTTCGGATAACTCGTAGAAATTATTCAATTCGTCTTACATTCGCACATATCATATCATATCATAACATAACATATCGAACGCATCGAAAAAGTACAAAAAATTTTTAAAAGATTGCTATACTATCGCGCATTCCCAAATCCTAATTTTCCTGAAATGCCTGATTATAAGGTAAAACTTCAGAAATTAGGCCTTAGGACTCTTTTCTATAGAAGAATTCTCGCAGATGTTCTAATGGGATTTAAGATTTTACGAGGAGAGGTATGTTTGAGAGCATCAAAATACTGGAACTTTCGCCCGATACATGCGCGTAGAGCATGTTTCAATCTTACACCACCTAGGTTGAAGAGCTGTGATGGTTCACTTCAAGAATCCTCTTTTTTCTAGCGTGTTACAAAGCGCCTCAATAATCGTCCTGTCTCCTTCCTTGAAATAAAGAACTCCTCGATATTGAAGGCAAAATTGAAGAAATCTGATATCCTAAGTGTTCTAAACATAAACGTCGTTGTATGATGCCTCTTTCAGTTTGAGTTTTTTAGCTCTTCACCTACGACAACGTCTCTCTGCAGCCTCTGAACCAAACTATTTTACACAAGACCACTACTACCCTATATTTACACTAGTGTCAGATCGCCGTTTTTCTTCTGCCAGCATTTTTGTGAACACGAGGCGCTCTCCAGCTCATGATTTCTCAAAAACCAATACCTTGGTGCCCGTTTCAGCTTTCTGATTTTCATTCTTTTTGCAGCTCCTCTAGGTTCAATTTCCACTTCTTGCTAGCAAATCTTGAGACAAGAAAGAAAGTGATACTGCGAGGGACCGACAGAGATGGAACCCACGTCTCTTTCCCACTTGAGCAATACTATCACAAAAAAAAGAACTGCTCTGGTTTAAGGGAAATACGGGTACTGTCTCAATATCCTCTCTGTTCGTGGGAGCAGTTCTGGGCGAGACGCACGGATGCCTCATTGATTCTGCTATGTGGAAGTTTACTTCAGAAAAAAGCAATCACATACGTCTACCACATCGGGGACACATCTTGAGTTAGTTTTTGATTCATAGACCTGGAGAGCTCTTCTACCACATTTTTGTGTTTTACGTAATTCATGAATGTATAGCGCACGTGAATAATAGTGCACATAAATTAATAAATATAAGGCACACCCTAACAACACCCAAATCTGCCATTCATAAGAGTTTGTATTTTGTTATATGCTGACCTGCTGGTGAATAATTGAATACAGTGCCAATCAAAAGACCCAAGCGATTTCTGTAGGATTTCTTTTGCATCCAGAACCTTCTCAGCATTCCGACAGTCATTAAATCTTTCACGTTTAACGAAATGACTCAATAAATTACCAGCACACAAAGTTCAGTGAATTACTTCAGAAGGGTGTGAATCATAATAAAGCTAACCAGTTTCCACCTCACCAGATTTTAGCGACTAAGATGGTAGAAGATCGTTCCTATCAAGTCCACAAAACGAAAATTCTCGGAATGCTCAGAGAAGAACTGTGTCCATTTCTTGCGGAAAAAATAAGGGAACAACACATAGAAGTTTTGTATGAATGGCTAACACTTTCCTACTCCCTCTGTAGGTACAGTTGCCAAGGTTTCCCACAGGAGACCGGTGAATAAAGCTCATTTCCTACCAAGGTCTTGCACCATCCTCATTCGAAGAATTGATGACACTCCTTGATCGAGGATTCATGGACGATTTTTGGAAAAATGAGTCCTCTCAAATGACCAATATTAGACGAGTTTCTGAGCAAACATTGGAACATTTTTCATGTGAGAGTCTTTGCTGCAAGCAGGTACAATTGGTGGAGAAATTATGAAATCTGTTTGTCCTCGTTTCCCGGGAACTTCTCTGTAAGACCAGGGTGCTTGTCCGTCACCGTTCGTCACCCTAGGAAGAGCCGCGCTACTACTGTCGAAAAGCAGTACAAACGGGCATTACCCATCAGTTTATGTACGTACTATTCAGTAGATTGGCTACCCGATATTTCCACAGGATATCTGTGAGTTCTACAGCGCATAAATCCGGCTGGTTCGCAACCCTAAACTAAAACAGCGCACGGTAATAAGAAGATTACCCTAATCCCTATGATATGTGAGGATCGAATGGTACTCAACACTGAATATCCACATTGTCGAGCGCCATAGAGTCAACAGAAACATCAACGCAGTATTGAGCGAGTGCGATGGGGATGGGTAGTAGCGGTTATGGGCACGGTATGTTCGAATTTTCCAAGAACACACAGGGGGAGAACACAGGAGAGCGAGGGAAATAACGGATGAAACTAATTGATTTACCCATACTATATAGAAACTCCCTGATTTACCCATAGTCTACAATCTCCGTGAAAATGCTCTGAAACCGAGGGTAAAAATCGGTGAGTGAAGAGCCGTGCACAGTTGCAAAGCAGCAGGAGGGGAAGAAGTCCTAACCATGACTCCGTCTGGAACAAACAGTTCTAGAAGACGTGCGGAAACAAAATTTCGAGTTCTTTGAGAGCTGAAAGAAAGAAAGGAAATCCGAAAATTGCCGTGAGACTAAGATACAAAAGATACAAAACAATTAATGGAAGATTCCCCAAACATTCTCGCCGCTTACGATTATCTTACGATGAGGAGTCCTCTCCGGAAGAAACGTTCACCAATGCGGCTACTAGCGCTGCACTATCTACGAGAAGTGTCAACGATGACAGTACAAGGACTCTGAATGGTAACTGTCCTCGTTACCACCGTTGCACAAAAACGAAGTTCCACCTCATTTTTCGAGCACGAGTTTCTTCACATAGCATATTAATAATTTCTGCAAGTTGCCGAATATAAAGGCATTTATGGAAGATCATAAAGATGCCGAAAACTCATCCTTTATCGAAGAAACGCCTACAGTTCGAGAGCAGTTGAATTGGTATCTACAGGCTGGTACCGTTGTTTCTCAAAAGGCACTTTGCCTGTGTTTATAGCATCATACGACCGGGAAACTGTTTAAGAGCACACGTACTTTGGAGTTTTAGTCGCACCGTAGTGGTACACGTCGCCTACCACTGAATCAGCCTAGCTGCCGCCACCAGTATAGATATTGTTGGAGTATTTCATTGTACTGTTGGAGTCAGAGTGATGATAAAGTACAGAGTTTGACATAAACACTTCTAACATTACGAGTATAAAAACTTCATTTTGACTACTGAAGTTTTGATGTTCTGGCTTTGGGTTTCATGCGGAATCTGTTTCCATCGTCTCCAAATGAATAAATAAAAAATTAAAAAAAATAAATAAATAAATAAATAAATAAATAAATAAATAAATAAATAAATAAATAAATAAATAAATAGAATGTGGCGAGATTGCAGTTGTGGCGTAGAATCACTAGAAAAACTCCGGAAAACAATATTCCTAGATGAACAAGGAAAATAATGGGTTCCATTACAGCTAAAACATACTGCATGACCTTGACTAAAATAACTTATTTGACTTATTAGTGCCATGAAAAATGATGAAGGACGATGTCAGTGGCAGACCCGCACATGCTGGCTACCGCATGGAAACACGATCTAATACTGCAGGACAGCTAGCACATAGTACAGTAGCTTAGCTCTATGGATGCAAGAAAAAAAGAATCGCGTCGCCCTACGTGTATGTATGTCATTCCAGAGTACCACCAGGTGTACAGGATTCCAATTATGGATACCAGCAACTGAACTATTATTAAAGCTCTTCATTGTGGGTTAGATTGGTTTTCCAAGCCTTGGTAGGCTTAGACGAATCGTTCGGCTCAGACATAGTAGGCAAGACGCAAGCGTTTACGTCGTTCTCATTCACAGAATGGATACCGCACGCACTGACCAATCCCCGAGTGTTATCACTCCAAATGCCGTGCGTCTGTCGCACGCACGTACCTAGCATGGACTGTCCTATAGATTGGGACCATTCCCTTCAGCGTCAATAAGAACACCGATTTTGCAATATTAAATTTTGTTGATCTCTACCTACCTTTGATGCATCCCCGCGTGTGAATAAATAAGTAAATTCATAAATGAATAAGTAAATGAATGATTGAAGAAAGTAATGAAAATATCAAACTGAGACTTTAGCGGGGCACAAGTTCTATGTGGCAAAAAATTTGGCATTGCTTAATTTTTACAACCAAGGAATTTTGCAAGGAGGCACAAGATCAACAAAAAAAAACCATGAAATAGAATCACGAAAAAATATTTGCAAGAAAGAAAGAATCCAGAGAAAAAAAAGCCCATAAACTCACCGGCGCATTGCAATTTGCATTCAGCTGACTGAATTTACAAAGCGTTCCCACTTTCTGCACATCTGTCGCACGTGAAAGCGCTGAACCCGAAGCGGTCCGACGACGAATACTCAGAGTGGTAATCCTCAAGGAGCAATTTTCAGAGTAAAAAAGTCAGATTTTCGAGCACGACCCCCACCTTTGTGGCTCTCTTCGGCGGATCTGCTGACGACGGAGCGCTCGTGATACGACCTCGAGTTTCTGCGTTTCTTTTCGGCAGCACAGGACGACGAGTTACAGATCGTTTTCCATCCATATGAGTAGGTTACATGCATATAACTTCTAGTCGATGCACCTGAAATTCATAGAGAAATCACAAATGTGTGACTGTGGTGAAGGAGAAATGGCATGCAAGCACAAGAGTGAAGCCGCCGAATAACGAATTCCCAAATAGTCAAACTTATCAAATATTCAATATTCATTCATGTGACGGTTCCAAGCGTTCACAATGCTTTCACCGTTGTGGGGGAGAAAGAGGAGAAAAAAACTAGGAGTGTCATAAGACCGAATATTTGTGTAGAAACGAACGGAAATGTTCCGATAAAATTCACGGCTGGCTTATGCTGTGTTGTCAAAAGACCTACCCCTTGAAGGCAGTGTCCCACCTAAGGATAAAGGAATCGCGATGGGATGTTGATCTGAATGATACGCGTGATTCTTTACAGGAGCGCCAAGAAACCACTCTTTGAACCTGGTCCTTAGAAGGGTTTGAGGTACCCTTTGCGACAACTACCACAAAGAGTTATACTACCAACGCTCCTACCGCCAGAGATAGACATCACCGTTGAAGCGACATGCCATGAATCCGTAACTCCTGTGGTAGTTTTTGCTACGCGTACCTGAATCCTTCAATAAAAGAAGGACCTCAAGGACGAGGTTTCTGCAGCTTCTGTAAGGAGCCTTGTACACCACTGTGATCAACTCTGCCGTTGCCTGGTTAACCTTTTGATGCAGAAATGTAAAAATCGATTTTGTGATGAGACACCGTCTTTAGTGAAACTTAGCGCGATCAAGAAGCATCCGCTCTTTGATACCACTACCACAGAATTTTTTTTTGTCATTTTGGCAACGGAATGGTCAAAGAGTGGCGTACGACATTTGCCCTGCCATGAAATTTTCATTGCGTTCAAAATGAAGTGCAGGCTGCAGAGATACGGTTATTTAACAAATGAACATAAAGAAACTAAAGCGCTAAAAAAGTAACAAAACAAAAGGAACTATGTAGAGATCGGTAGTTTTAAGATCGAATTTCCTGAAAAAAAAAGTGTAAAACGATCGAAAACAAGTCCTTTCTTTCATGTATCGACCACGATACGAATAACGGAATCGAAAAATCGTAATCACGTAAGGGAGACCTCAGTTTAATATCTACGTTCAATAAAACTAATTTAATCTAACAATCCTGCTAAACTAAGGCCACCAAACATTGCCATAATTTACACAAACCTAGTAAAGGCAATTCGTAGTTAGTAGATGCTGAGCTCCACGAGCGTGTGTCTATGTGATGAAGGAAGGATACGCCTACTCTCTACCCTGCCGCAGATCAAACGCAGGTGAGACGCACGCGTTTGTGGATATTCGCGATGGCTGCATGCTATTTCATTGAGGATGTAAATGCCGCGTTGAATGGCCGTCAAGGAAAATCCTCTGCAGATGGATGCACGCGCATGACGCGCTACTGATGCACGCATCCAGTAGAAATCGTCCTTGGATGGGAATGACGTCGGCCCAAGACCATCTAGAAGAATAAAGGTAGAAAACTACAGCTGGGCATTCTGGATATATCAGAATGATGCCACAGAGCACATGAGAAGCCACAGACGTACCCATCCCCTTGGTGATAGAAACGTTCGCATATGAAAAGCGCAAGGAACCCAACGAGTTTCGTGAATATGAGGTTTTTAGAAGCTCTACAGGATACTTCACAGAAGAATTTTTTCGAAGCATGCAACAATATGTTGTTAGATATCTACTTCAAAGGCACAATAACAGAATACTTTCTTACACAGACCACCTGAAGCACAAGAAAAAACACAAAAATTGTGTTGCAGAGTGAGGGACGAGAGCGCGCAATTGTCAGGATCACAAAGAACATCTCAACATGCTCTTAAATAGTGAGAGTCATCTTGAAGCAAGGCGCCATTTGCGCCAAAATCTGTATATATAAAAATGAAAGTTTGTATTAGGGTGGTACGAAAGTCTTGAGCCGATTTTTTTGAAAGTTCCAGAACTTTTGATTATTGATCGGTACCCGTGACCTACCATGTGGTAGTTGTAGGCAAACTCGGGGCTTCTCCTTAATGAGCATATATGGCCAAATTGTCTTCCCTGACTTTAATTACGACGTCAATTCCACAAGATGTCCTCCTAGCCAAAATCAGTTTTTCCTGCTCTGCCCGCACCGAAAGGAGTTTCCGGAATACCTGACCACTGGAAATGAGAGTTGGGTCCCCTACAATTCTAATACGCATCGTGCCATGTGGCTTCCTCGAGGAGCGGACCCACCAGATCGCACCCCCACCCAAACAAGTGCTTCCTTTGCTACTTCTGGAATTCGTCAGGAATGTTGTACTACGAGCTGCTCCCGCAAACACACACGATCACCAGTAACACATACGCCAATCAGCTCCAGAAAGTCGCGAATGCTGTTCGAGAAAAACGGTAGAAACGAGTTTCTTAAACACCTACGCCATGATGACGCTAGGCCCCAAATAGCCAAAGAGACCAGTGAAAAATTGAAGGAGCTGGGCTGGGTCTCGGTTTCCTACCCACCCTATTCTCCTGACGTTGCCCCTTCCGACAACCACTTGTTTTGCTCCTTGAAGGAATTCCAAGCTAAGAAAAAATTCACCAAAGTTGACCATGTCGAAAGGGAGGTCAGCGACTTCTTTGGCTCCTAGTCTTCCTAGTTCTGGGAGAAGGGGACCGCTGACCTGCCCATTAGGTGGGGTACTGCAGTGACTAACTATGATTATTATATTGTTGAGCAAATTCCACTGTGTGCTGAGTAATAAAATAAAGCACAAAAAAAAGTCCAAAACGGCTCAAGACTTTCTTACCACCCTAATATGTAAGTGTGTGTGTGTATGTATGTAATGAATAGAAATCGCGGAGGGTGAACCGATCCGGACCAAGTTTTGCATGCACATTCTTCGCCGGCCGGGGGAGGTTAAAGGCTACTTTGCACCTGGGATTATTGATTGATTTATCGATTATATCGACTTTATTGATTTTTCGCTATTTTTACCCGGGGGTCGGCAGGGACATGTCTTCTGGGGTTCCTCAATACGCTGAATACGAATATTACAACCATTTTGCACGAAACATCGATTTATTGATTTTATCGATTTTTCCTATTTTCGCTCGAGGACGGACAAGGATATGTCTACTGGGGTTCCTCAATACGCTGAATACGAATATGACAACCATTTTGCACGAATTATTGATTTATTGACTTTATAGAATTTTTCCCATTTTCGCTCGGGGACGGACAAGGACATGTCTACTGGGGTTGCTCAATACGCTGAACACGCACATGGCAACCATTTTGCATGAAATATCGATCTATCGATGTAATTGATTTTTGGTTCTTCTGCTCAATGGATCCGTGAAGACCTGTCTCCTGGGGTTCTTCGATACGTTGAGTGTGAATATGACAACCGCTTCATACGAATACGTCGGTTCAATGTCTCCGAAATAGCTTTGCTAACTTTTCACCTACAAGTCGATGGGAAGGGTCACTAGAGCTTTGCTAACCAAAATTATGGAAATTTTAATGAATTTATCGGTGATAGTAATTGTCCACTGCAGTGTGATGTAGCCAAGGTAGTAAAACACCCGAGCGAACCCGGGTACGGCAGCTAGTGCATACATAATTTTTCACCGAAGTCAATGCAGCCGGAACAATTTCTCTTTAGCTCTTATGTAATTTCTAACAGCACTTGAGGAAAAGCGTTTGCTGGCTGCCATGCAATTCTCACCTTCACCGAGGCTTAATGATTCCTATCTACTCCGAAGTGAGCGATGATGATTTTATAAATCTCGCGTAGCTCCTGATATTCTCAAGAGATTTTATAAATCGTGGTAGCTCCTGAAAGACAAAAGAAACAAATTTCTGAGGCAAAGCGGTGTTCCAATACATATATAAATAGAAAAAAGAGACAAGGCTGACGCTACATACTCTGCAGTTCGAAGGCGATTAATTTGGAGGAACGCCTATTTATTTATTTATTTGTTTATTTATTTACTTAACTATTTAATTAATTAATTAATTAATTTAATTTATTACGCATGTAGGCGTGCTAGATTAATAACAGGTGAACGTTAGGAAATGCAGGACTAATATAAAAACAGGACATGAACTGATTTAGAAAAGGAGTGAGTGATAACTGTAGTTGCACAGGTAGAAGTCAGGCACGGCGGAACAAAAATGTGTATTAATCTACTTCCATCCTACATTCCTAACCTACATCTCCTCCTGGTGATTTTATGAATTCTCCAAAACAAAACTTTTCTAGGTGATACAATGCTCTAGAAGATCAATGATAAAGTTTTCCAGACAAAAGGCAAAAGATCGAAATTGGCAGGACATAAATATTTCTGTATGAGGTAGCATAGAAGCCGGGAATTGTGTTGTTCGTATGGCATGTGGGATAGCACGACAAATTCTCATTTCGTTTTTGTGTGAACGTTTATGCCTCAACGATGTCGAATCCAGTGTCACAATTGGTGAGGTATCGGCCTTCAGATGGGAATTAATAAATTAGAAGAAATTAGGGAATCCGCAGCATACGTAGGCCTCGGTTGTCTGAAGGCCACCGTCGATGCAGTTGTATGTACATCCCATCAACTATTGCGCGCTGATGGTGATTTAACGAAGGTCATGCCTATAGAAAAAATGGTCTGGTGTGGTGAAAATGGAACGGATTTTTGACTGCTAAATGTAGAAATCGCTAAAAGTGAAATGCGAGTGGAGTGACCGCAACGAGTAGCAAACAGAACAGTTACCACTTTGCGGACTGATGTGCATGGTTATTGTCTTGAGTCCATATGAATGTAATTATACGAGACCTGAATACTGAGACAATGAATGAGTCTCCTTAGGACCTTTGGAGTCTAGGTCTGATAGCATCATTCACTATGAAGCACTGGTTCAAAAATCACTTTCTAAACCCTAATCCATGTCTTCCTAAAGCTTTGTTTCTAGTGCGTCGTAGTCTGATCCGGTCGGATAAGGAGCGATAAGTATTGATCGTCGGATAACGATGATCGATACGTATCTTTAGTGATCCGACCGGATCGGACTCCGATGCACTATAAATGTAGCTAAAAATGCCTACTTCTTTATCTTCATGGTAGTTCTCAACTCTTTCAAGAATGAAATATTTCTCCAGTGAATAGCTACAATGTTTTCAGTAATGGGAACTCTTGAGCTTCGTCTGGAACGACGGATGAATTGTACCCATTTCCGCAGCGCTTGCCCTCCTTCCACATCGTCATCATTACCAACCAAATCGTTTGTCCACATTTTAGAGGCAAGTACAGATATAGATGGGCAATTATTTTACGAATAAGAGAAGGGATCTAGGAATAAGCGTTGCGGAAATCGGAACGCCTCACCCTATCGGACCACATCAATCGGGAGGGGTGTTTTGACCAGCACTGTAGGCAGTGAGGGAAAAAGAATGTTATCCATTTTTCACTGTTAGGATTCTAACACAAAACGTAACACGCAATGAATGGAGAAGCAATTGACTCCGACAAGTGAAACGCAAATGCTGCTAGCATAGAAGTACTCAAAGGTGTCAGCATGAGGTTCTTACGCATAGTGAACTCGTCATCACCACGCCTACAAGGAAAACTCGTCCGTAAATGTTCCCCATACAACTTTTGCACCATTCTGACGCATGCGTCTCGTGTGACTCTATTCCATAGAAGGTATTCCAGTTGAAAGGGGATAGGGCGGTACGAGAATTGGGATGTAAGTTCCCGAACTTTGCAGCTCAAAACGAGAAATCAGAAAAGAATGAAATGGTGGTGTAAGTGATGCGGACAGTGGAAAAGTCTCCTATCGACTGCTACGTAATACTGTCCTGGAACTTTTCCTCATCCGTGGATCTATGGATAGGAAGGCGAACTCTTATATTATTGTCGTAACGTGAGGCAAAATAAACCCAGAAAATCCTTAAAAATCTCAGTTTAGTAGCATGGCAAAAATTCCTCTGGGGTTCTGCATCCGAGAAATTTTCAACAAATGCTGTAGAAATTCACAGATACCTGGCCAAATACCAATTACATCAGTCAATTATTCCACAGGAAGCTAGGTACTTTTGCTTCTAAAAACACATATTGTATGCAGCCCAAACCTACTAGAGGTCGTCGAGGCCAACTCAGCCAATTGCCTCAGTTCCAAAAGCCGATAAAAATATGACTAACAATAATAGTCAAATGAACTGAAGGTTCTACATTTACACCAAATAGGGGGAATAATTTTGATTTTTCAAATTAGACGATGCGTCTACATATCTTAGAAGAAGATGAACATAGTACCTGTGGAGGATCCACGAAGCAGATCACTGCGAAATTCGCTCAAATATATGAGCAAAGTAACGCTTGCTAACTCGAATGAGTCACTACACCTCGATTTATAGGCAGTTGCAGAGATAATAGGATTGCAAAGATAATTTTAGAGAAATCCCGAAAGATCCAGTTTTACAGCTGTCAAACCGTGATGAATCACTGTACGTAGATTTGATTATTCTACGTGGATCTGAAGAAGAACGATAAGGAAACGATCGAGGGACACGGCAAAAACGACGGCGATTCAGAAAGAATCCAGGGATTCTCATGGGAAAGAGGCTCGAGATCGCGTTCATCGGCGCAAAAGAACTCATATTACCGAGGACGTTGCGTCGAAGCGGAATGAACGTTAAGGAGACAGAAGTAGCGAATGAAGAATGACCTCAGTAGCAAGCGAACAGGAAAGCCGTTTCATAACTGCCAGCAGGAAACTGCCTGTTCCCCCAAGAAGTTAATAGGGTTGAGGTCTCCTCGGAGTTCTGCGCAA
>KN729338.1:0-13634 GCA_000816745.1 Ancylostoma duodenale
CAAGTCCTAGGATTTTGCATAGCTAAGCGCGATTTCGCAGTACACCATCTATTCTTTTCAATGCTTTAGGACTTTATTCCTGACACCAACAATTCCATTAAATTTATTTTTGGTCGATCGGTGAGCCACACCTCACAAAACCAGTTACGTGAGATCACAGGTTCCGTTCCTCCAGTCTTGTTAGACATCATTAAGCATTAGTAATAAGTAAATAAATAAAATAAAATAGATAAATAAATAAATTGAAATTGACATTGAAT
Organism: Ancylostoma duodenale; assembly: GCA_000816745.1. Classification (NCBI taxonomy): domain Eukaryota; kingdom Metazoa; phylum Nematoda; class Chromadorea; order Rhabditida; family Ancylostomatidae; genus Ancylostoma; species Ancylostoma duodenale. Next base: position 261 of record KN729338.1, read on the forward strand.
TAACATTCTAGAAACTACCCCCCCCCCCCCCCCGGTCATCGCCAATGATGGGGACAACCTTCACGACAACCTTCACTATTGCGAGGGTTGTCTCCCCACTATTCCAGCTATGACTACAATGTCTCCATTTGTACATAAAGGAAACTCCAAACGTACGCGGACAAGGGTTGGAGCCGCGGCGCGTCTCTCTTGGGCAGAGACGCAGGCGGTCAGCATGGTGAGCGCCCATGACTCTGCCCAAGAGAGCCGCGCCGCGGTTCTAACCCTTGTCCGCGTCCGTTTGGAGTTCCCTGTAGGTTGTGATTTGTTCTAGTTATTTGACAATAGTGATACTCTGACATCCGTTTAGGACTCATAGGAACAAAGGATTGGTGTGCTTTTTAAACGAAATGCAATCTAATGGTACAGGTTCCGTACTCGAACCATAACTACCTGCAAGACTATACGTTTAGGTCAGCTGGGCTTTCCTATGGTGTTAGAAACGCTTTTGAAGCCATCGAGTCACTACTGCCCACTGTCGTGTAGTTGTTATTCGGATGTCGGCTTGCTATTATTTGCACAGCATCCGTGTACTAGTCGTAACGCAATTGCCGTAGCATCAGTATACTTGACACCACTCCCCTTCCGGAGCCCAATTAGAGAGTTAGGAAACGAACTTCTATACTCTACGAACCAAACTTGGTCTTTAAATTTTGCTTTCTGCCTACCTAGCAGGTATTGGTTTTGAGTTTTGTACGTCTAACACTGGTCTTCAGATCAACTGTGGTGATGATAAGAAGTCAACCCCTGTGCAACCCCGCTTCCAGCAGTCAAAAAAGCTATACTGTGATCTTCTGCAGACTCCCACCCCCATCCATGACGACCCCCGTTACTGCCATACACCCCCTCCCTCCGTCCCTTTACTCCTTGATAATCTATCATCAAAGGCTTCATCTCCTGGCTTTATAGAGCCGAAAGCTCGCGCAGTAGAGTGGGTTGGAAATTGGAGTCTATGTATAGCGCTGAACAACCTCCTAAAAAGTAAACTCTAACGTCGACAGACGTCATCCTAATGCAATCACACTTTTTTGTTTTGTGGTTTGCATTCTGTTCAAGGTAATTTTGTGTCTGGACATCGGCTGCTAGTGATCTTTGGGTTTTGTGCGTAAAAACCACCAAAAGGTTGTGCGAGATTGCGTACACATCAGCATGCACCATATAAAATCTCCGTTTTTCGAAGCTGTTAGTCATCCATGAGCATGTTTTTGAACTCGCATCCATTTTAGACTTTTTTCTAGTACTGGTATTAACAAAGTCATTAAGTATGTTTCGCAACATGTCAGACAGCTTATAAAGCGCGATTTGTCAGCATTTTCGACGACCTTCGCCACTAGTACTCGTCTGCCACAGTGTAGTGGGTGCCTCTTTATCAATACTTTTGTGTAAACTAGGACTCTTTAGCGATTCTATCACGTTTTGATCGAATTTGAGGTAGTGCTTCCTTCTTTATGAAGAGATTCCTTGGTTTAAGATGTCCGCTTCGTTTCCTTCAAATATTTCGCTTCACCACCTCTTTCTCATCAGTGGAATGGTTTTAAATTTAGTGTTTTCTTGCTGGGGTACTGCTATTTCTCTCGTTTTCGAGGCAGTGACGAAATAGCGTAACCTATGCCCTTATCGCTGAATCTAGCCATATGTATGTGACACCGTTTCCTATTGATTGCTGTGTGGCATTGTATGAATTGCATTGCCCTATCATATGTGGGATTATTTCGAAATTCCTCGTTCCATCACATCTTTTTTACTTTTCGTATTGACGATGAGTGTGTCGATCGATGCTTTCTTCATTGTGATCATGTTTACCCAGTGGTTAGTCATCGCGGCGACGTTTCAGGCTTGGAAACCTTGTTATTTTTGCTAGATTGCTTTCAAAGGCTTAGTCATGCTTATTTCTTTGGAGAATGTTCGCGTTCTTTCAAAACGAAGTTTTCTTGTCTCATTCCAGTTCTTTGCATTTGTTGCTACTTGTCGTTGTTACATTGTTACATATCCGTTCGATTGCAGTCCCAATGGCTGAGCTACTGAAAGGAGTGAAACTGCAAAAGAAAGACGGCAGCACTGCTGATGCGGAGGAAGTTTTGAAGGTTAGACTTTCATCTCCATATATGTTAAGCTTAATTAGTTTCATACTTTCTAAACGGATCATAAACAAAGCGAGACGTGAACGAGACGTTTTTGTTTTAACTCATGTGTTTTACTCAACTCATACTTTAGTTATGAATGACGGCTATTGTGATGTGTTTGATTCCATTTCGTTTCAACATTAACACTATTACTTCAACCTAATGTCGTTCTAACAGTAATGTGCCTGTGAAAGTGCTTTTGAAACCACTGACTTTTATTGCATTTTCTGAACGTTTTGCAGTATCTCTGTTTTATGATTCGGTAAAATTGTGATATGACTTCCCCTGCTCGTGGCGTTGCAAAAATAAGTCAAAATGCGGTACGGGTTCCATTCACGTTACAAGCCTACGAATGTTTTTGCGAAAGTAGCAGCCGTTTTGCAGGAAACTGCAGTTGTTTTATACGCTGAACTTGCTTTGAAGTTGAATTTCATTGGAGTCATTTGTTAGCCACTTTAGAATCTGTATTCATTTTCTCATTCTTTCAGACGATTTTCATCATACAACTTACGTGCAGCTGTCTCTTAATGTTACTATCCACACATTTTCTTTTTTGCACATTTTTCCAAGCGCGGGAAATTGAGCTTATTATTTTCTCTTTAATGGTCATAAACAGTTGTAATCAAATGAGGGAAATTTCGTTCTAATGCCGTTTTGAAAGCATGAATTAGAAGTTGCCATGCATTTCAATATTTTTTTTCCACATTTGAAGGGGCATCACCTTTGAATTCTTCAACTTCTGTACTTAAGTGGAATGGGTTGCTAGTGAAGACAGTCTTAAACTAGGAGCGAGTTTGTCTAGTTTTGTGGAAACAGCTATAAGTTTCTCATTTCCTAGTACGGACATGCTTTGCAAGAGTTTCAATCCACAACGTTACAGTCACTACATTCCGGAGATCTTTTGAAAGTACCACTTCGTAAACGTTTTTGCCCTCTATTTTGGCATCTAGTTCTTGCCGTTCCACTAAAATACTGGAACTTTATGGAGATTAACGAGTTGTTTTTGATAAAGTATTGGTGAAAGTGACTATTTCAGGATAAAGTTGTCGGTTTGTACTTTTCTGCTCACTGGTGTCCACCATGTCGTCAGTTTACTCCTGTATTGAAGGTTGGTTCGGGTTCATAATAGTTCTTTGAAATACTGGTTCTGTGAACATTTTCTCTGGAAGATTTTATGTTAATTTGTTTGGTCGTTCTGTGGACACAAGATTATTTTCTTCTTTCCTGCTGTAACATTCAAACGTTTGGTCTTATTGAGGACATATAAGGGACCATTAGTTCAAAATTTTCGCTTCGAAACTATTGAATTAGTAAGGAATTATTTAATAGTCACATAGATACATTAATAGTGTGTAATAGCTTGTTTGTGTCCGTGGCATTGTCTGGAGATCCAGCTTGAAATTTTGTTACGAAATATCACCCAGAAATTAAAAAATCTTCTTCTTGATGAATTTATTGAAGCAGCAGCAGTTGGTGAGATTTTCACTACATATCGAAAGAAAAGACTGATCCTGGAATTTTTAGGATTTCCATGGTGAGTTGGCAGATGGTGGAGAATTCGAAATCGTGTTCGTTTCTTTCGATAGAAGTGAAGGCGACTTGAAAAAGTATATGGAAGAGTGCCATGGAGACTGGTATTGCATTCCCTTCGGATCCCCTAAGATCCAGTGAGTGGTATTTCTGTGATTTTTGATTGTTTCAATGAACATCGATTATTCAAATATTGTTAAGAGAGCTAGCCACAAGATACTCGGTCAGCGGAATCCCTGCCTTGGTCATTATTAAAGCTGATGGTAAAGAAATCACCAAGAATGGAAGGAATGACGTTCAGGTATGGGTTTTTGTGTTCCCTTGTTCTCTTTTTTAAGGTTGAATTTTCCCTCAATTTCTTCTGCTCATTGTTCGATCTAGAATTATTCATTTTCAGAGCAAAGCACCCAGAGCCGCCCTGTCAGGCTGGAAATCTGCTTGAAAATCTCGCTTAATAAATTCCAGTTGTTCGCATATGTCTTTATTCGGTCATTTAACTTCAATTTGTAATTTTTATTGTGAATGTAAGTTATGATTAACAAAGAATTTCAATTAATTCCTTTCATGGTTCAATGGTATTTTTCTTGGTGATCTTTGTTTTGAATGAACAATATCCTCATGGATATTTTGTTAACAACAGTAGTCATGAGTACAAGAGCTGTGAGGATAGACGAAGAGGCTCAAAATTTCTGTGTGGTGTAGGGTTTATGGAATGACGGAATCAAGGGCTAAATGATCATTATTCTCTACTTATCGCGGTCCTAACCTTGTCTTGGAGAATTTTGGATTGTTTTCTAGAATCTAGAAGCTGAGGCCTCAATGCCCTATAGCAATTAGGACGTTCATCGGAAACCTTGGTGAAGGCCCAAGATGTATTAGACCTCAACTGCGTCGCCTGTGTCAAGGTCTCCGCTACGGTTTTCCAAGCTGTGCCGCTGCCGCATGAAGAATCCTCGCAATTAGAAATAGGATTTGTGTTCGCAACTTAACCACAAAGATACATTAATTACTGGTTTCCTCAAATCCTCCTCCTTCTAGTCTCGCGCGTAGTTATTTTCGTTGAAAAACTTGCCACACCTTGCAGGTGCGGAGAGAGCTATGCGGTCGGGATCTGCTATTAGCCCATCTATCCAAGTGGCCAATCGTAGGGCTTGCCCGAACCGCTCCAAACATGTACAACACTTCATATCCATACATACACATTCATGGACATATGGACAAGCGTAAATGGGAGTTTAAGGAATTACGCTATGAGCTCACTATGAACACAGCATTTAACCAAAATCGCACTGGATCGTGATCGCTTGGACTTTGCTCCCATCACCACTACTGCAAGAGGAAACCAGTTACCAGACTTTGTCATTCCTAACCAGTTACCAGACTTTATCAACTTGTACCAGCGGTAAATATTCGCTCTCAACCTGTAGCGAATCAGATTGTGTACCAGGGGAAATGGGGAGCATTCACCACAGAGAGTGTATTTTCCGGATTAATTTTCATCAGAAGTGGGAGGATTTTTAGGAGGAGAGGTCTCTACTGTCCTAATTGTATCTTAACCACGATGATGACACAAGCATGGATGTTTTGGATCTGTAAAATGTATTACTGTGGTTAAGTATGAGATTAAACTAACAAATGTGGGCGTGGCCACACTCCAATGCTTCGCGCAAAGCCAATTTGATTTTAATAATCTAAAAGTCCTCATTACATTCACTTCTTATAAGTTTATTCGGAGTAGGTACTGTTGCTAGCAAGAGGAAGTTTTATAAAACTGTTTGGTTCAATATGAAGGCTCGGAAATAATGCTATAAAAATCATTAAAATGAAAAAGTCAAGCAGTTTTTATTCATTTATAACAAAAGTGGGAGGAAGTCTGCAGTGTTGTACGTGGAGAGGGCGGCGCGACAGGACTCCGATTGGTCAATGAGCCCAGTTGACCAATCACAGAGCCGACCCGAGCTCATTCTAGGTAAAATGCTCCACATGGAAGGGCTTGGGGAGCGAGGATGAATACGTTACCTAGACGTCTTGCAATTTCAATAATTGAGATATTGATTAAATAAAAATAAAAAATTAAAATAAAAAGAGTTAATCAAATTTAAATAAATTAACCATGTCGTTGCGATGTGCAATATGTTACGTCGTTATGTACAGGGTCCTATGAGCGCAAAAACTCGTCCACAACTTGTTTGTGATATTTGTGCATAAATTCCATTTTATCCCCTGCAAATATGAATTTCTCGCCCGGATTATTCTCAAAGTCAGCTGCCTCGGTACAGCGTTCAGCCTGGTTGCCAGGGTTGCATTGTGACACTGCGTGTTTTTATGATTTCCGCGCGAGTGACGTTCGTATTCATCAGAATGTCGCTGGTCACGGCGAGATTATTATCATGAAATTCCTATATGATGTGATTTGGCGGTCTAGACTGGAAATTTCTCCAGAAGTTACTTCCTGGTTTTCCTAAAAATAACCTTCTGCTAGAGAATTGCTACAGCAGCGCGTGTGTTTTCCACGAATTTGCGGTGTTCGCTTTGAGAAACCGGATTTCACATGGTGGGGTTATGCAAACATTGCCACAGTCTCATGTGATGTGAGGCGTCTGTATTCGAAGTTCTTCACAACCTCTCTCTCTCTCTCTGGAACCCAACGAAAATCCTGGAAAAACTTCCGATTTCCCAGGGCTTTCCCCAATTTCCCGTGGAAATTTCCCTACATTGATTTGTCCTTGAGCGCTGAGCAGTGAGCGACTTTTAGTGGTGGGCAATTTTCTGTATTGTGTGGCATTCTGCTGGCATCTTTTGCGGATAATTGCTGTGTTTCCATGGCAATTACTCGCACCTCACAATTTCACTTGTGTTCAGTTCTCGGCGCCTGTTTTCTCACATATATTTCGTTTCTATGGCAGTTATGACGGCTTCGCATAGCCTCTGTTATCGAATTTTATCGCACCATTCTTTAGAATTGGCCTATTTTATGGAAAGAACTTGCTTCTTATGCTATTCTGAGTCCTTAAAAACTTCTGGATTGTTTGACTTTGTAGTAAATGAGGACATAAATCTAAAGAATTGCTGGGTAAAGCTAATATTTTGACGCTCTTCCTTGCAAAACGCATATCGACCTCTGTCTGTCTATTCAATGTTTTTCTTCAGAATCCACGAGAAGTCGTCAGGATACCTGAAATTTACTCGTAGGTCGCCAATAATTCATAAGCTATTCATAAACACCAAGAAACCTTACCTTTACAGAGTTTCCTACCTACATTTACTCTGGAAAATTCTTTTATTACTTCTGTTGGAGAAAAATCTAGAGTAAAGCAGAAAATACCATTTATGTAAAGAAAGGAACAAATAAGCAAATGCATACATAAGTCGATGGGGAAGTGTGATTGTTTATTTTTTCCTTTTATTATTGTTTTTACCTTGGTTTTTTTATGGACTTCATTAAGTATTTAGAATCTGGACACCATGGCAAATATCCACACAAGATTTTAGTGATTCAGACCCTCTTGGCGCTCCGCACAACCATTTTCTGGGCCCTCTAGCTGTCTGCGCATCCGCACATTCCTTTGATATGATATCAACGCTCTCATTCTTGTCAAAGACTCTTGCTTCCTGTTCTAACACGTTTACACAGGTGGTGAGGCTCATGCTCGGGTCTCGAACAGTAGTGTTTTCCCCCATGTACAGTGAGCGTCGATGAAGCTGACGAATTTGCGGACTCCATGGCAAGCAGCAGCGCAACCGCGCCGCGCGCTGAAATCGCTATTTTGCGTTGCTGTAGTACCTATTCGTATCGATACCTAGCACTTTTTTGCCATAGAATCATTGAATACAAGGGAAATCACTGAGCATGACCGCGACTAGCTACTACGGCAGCGTTTCTAGCTTGCGGCGCGGTCGCGCTGCTGTGCACGCTCAGGTCCACGAATCCGCCGGCTCCGTCGACGTTCAATGTCCACGTATTCAATGAACTTCATGGTAATCTGCTGCAGAGAAAATAAATAAGCAAAATAATAAAAATAATAAAAAATAATAAATGGAAATAAAATAAATAAATACCAAATGTTGTTGCTTTTATTATGAACAAGCAATTAAAAGTAAATTGCTGGGTATATATTTATAAATTTGCGTACATGATATTGAAGCGTGATTGTGCGGTAATCCACCCTACTTTGTGTGGAACCACTCCCCCCCCCCCACTCACACCCCGGCTGGCATGGGACCATGATTCGTCTTGCATTAGCTAACGAAACTTAGTTCTTTCCTATGAATATCATACTTTGCGAAAGTCAAATTGCTTTCCTTTGCAAAAATCGCAGTTGTCATCGACGTCGAACTCTTCATTCCTCTATGAAGTATGCGCTTCAGCTTATGTACGTCATTTTGCACCATGATGTTAACGAACATAAGCTTAGCCATATGTAGTCATCCATGGATTAGCCCTAATCCTTCTTTGATCTCCCCACCATGACGAAGGAAGCAGAAAAAGGCTAGTCAGCATTGAAAGAACAGCAGACACCAGCGGATTTGTAGACATAGAAGTGCATCGTAGGAAAACGTGGGCCTATCCCCCTAGAGTCTGAGAAGGAGGAAATTTCCCGAAGTATTTATAAGATGTTCGGAGAATTTTAACTATGTTATTTTTCATTCCGTAGTTTACTATTTTTAGACACTTATTATTTGTTATACACCTAAAGTTAATTAACATTGTCTCCGAAATTCCGGCCCCTGAGTCCAATTTTGTGTTTTCTGCACCCAAAACACCTTTTGCCACACCTTCCCAAGTCAGTATTTAGTTATGATTTCTGTCGACGACATGGAATTGTGGAGTGTTTTCCAATTACTTCTTGGGTTCCTCTCACAAATACCAGGTGTTTACCTCTTTGATGGAACCTATTATTTACGTACTAAACTTTGTTGTTTACTACTACCTTGCCGCTTCTGGGTAAGGTTTACCATTTTCCATAGAATTTTTCAGGTGAGATCATCACCTAAATGCACGTACAAGAGAATATATCCACCTGAAAGGGCTTTCGTATTCTCTGTGACACCGATTTTCTTACAGAAGTTGGGGCACCATATGGGAACCTGTAATTTACTAATTAAATCAAATAAAATGTAACATGCGGTGAAGATTCCGGAAAATTCCACTGTGTCTGTCTAATTTTTATGTGTTTGTTTCAACGTCTTTGAACGTTTTCACAAATTTTTTCGTCTCTGCGGGCTCGGCTAGCTTTCCTCAATGCTGGTACAATTGCCATAAACCGCGTAGCTTAGCGGTGCCAGCAACGAGCAGTTCAGGCTGATGATGCTGAAGAAGTCGATGTGTTTCCGGTTCCAGACGCATGTTCCATGCATTCGGCTGAGAATAGGCCAGTCTACCTTGGTGAGGATTGGGTTTTTGGTTGGACTTATGCTGAAACTAAAGCTTAGCATTAAATACAGAGTGGGCCATAAGTTATTGTACATGTACACATCGTTTGCTGGCTTACTTCTCTGCGGTAGTGAGATGTTTTCTGCCAGGCTAGGTCTCTTTTAATAGAGCTGGAATTGATCTATTTTATGATCACAAACATGCCCTGAGAAGTTGCGAAATAGCGGAGAAATTTCATCGGAAACATTCACTGCAGTTTTTTGGTGTCGCCAAATGCGCCATTTCATTCCGCAACTTCCGGGCAAAACAGCTATAAAAATCGTTTTTGACAATGGTTTTGAGTGGGTTAAAAATGATCTCGTATTCCTGAAGATGATTATGAAATGTAGATGCAAAACGAGCTCAAGATCGTTGTTTACAAGAACACAGAACGAGGCTGTTTCAGAGGTTGGGTGGACGAGAAAACCTAGCCTTACGTTTTGAGGGGTACAGTTGGCCTATATCTAGGCCTATTGAAGGAACTGCACAGCCATTTTGTAGCATTTTAAATCTAATTCCTAAGGCATGCTCGAGCTCTGGCTGCCGCTATGGATTCCAGTAGAAAAGATCCTCGAAAGCGAATTTGGTGAAAATTAACCATCACTGGTACCATAGGGTAGCCGAAGTTTTTCCCTCCCACATTTCTCATAATCCGCTTTCATGGACAACCCTGAGTTCTATTGGATAGAGCATTCTTTGCGCTCTGACAGCCATAAAGAAAGGGGATTTCTTCTACCAGAGTTGGTGGATTTTGTAGAGAAAATTGATAGAGTAATCTGCATTTTTCAAAAATATGTTTCCAGGCCAGCTGCTCCAAAGCATGAGCATCCTGCAGAACCTGATCCCAACTAAAAATTAGCTTGATCCATAAAGCATTGGTCCCTGACGGAGAAATGAAAGAGCAAACGATGCACAATAACTTATGGCCCCCTCTGTACATATCTCCGCGAACTCCTTATTCTATTCACCGACTATCACCTTAGTTCCCAGTATATGTACATTTTTATATTTGCACTATTTTCACATACATATAAAGTATTATTTACATTGTGTTTTACAGAATAATCATTCTCATTTTAACTACTACACTTCTTTGGACTTAGTGGTTTTTTTCGCTTTCATTGAATGGTTGGAGGATTCAAATAGCTTTCAGCTAATATCTAGTTATTTCGTAATATTGCTGTAGCTGCCAACATGGCACATTTGAAAGAGAGAAAATTCGACTTTTGATCCCTTTCAGGATCCAGATCTGGGAACGGACTTTTTCAGTAACCGTTACGTTCAAAATACCACCCGTGCAAATTAGTGTCAAGGCAACTACAAAACAGCCAAGTCCTGACTACTAGTTATTAGTCATCTGACTGGAGGTGCCCACGACAACAGGTAATAGGGTTGTTGAGCGTTCTGCAACCGTAATAAAGTTGTGCACATACTAGCACACTTCTCTTATGCATTAACACTTGATTTGATTTTTCTTCAATTTGTGCTAGGTCTTAGTTAGGAGTTAGGGGTCCATTTATGTATAAATATGGGTAATACACTGTTATGGCCTAATTTATGGCCTACTGGTCACAACTACCATTTCAAGGGTTTTGTTTATCCCAGTTTGTTGTATATCACTAATACATAGGTTGGTTTCTCCACCGTTGAACTTATTTATTTATTTGTTTATTTATTCATGCATTCAAGATGCTCCAAATCAATCATGTAAGCCTGAATAATCTAACTAGAACACAATAATAGAAAAAAAAAACTCCACCCTAGTAGCAACAGAGTAAAACAAACAAAGTAAGTGGTGTTTGAATCAACAGGTTAGTGCATTGCTTATAGAAAATATTTGACTGGGGTTACTTACTGCGTAGAGTTTTGAACGTGAGCTAGAGGTAGATGACAGGCATTATTCCAGTGGTGTACTGGTATGTATAGTTTCCTTGGCACAAAAGATGGGACTGGTATATTGAATCAAGAAAAAAGAATCGAGAAAATTTATATAATGAAACATCCAAGAAAAAAAAAGGATTTCTCTAGAGTAGATTGCTTGGTGTAGGTAGCAATCTTCTTTGAAGTCAAGGCATCCATCCGTAAAGTGCAAGCCTCTTTAACCATCCACGTAAGAACAGCACCGATGTGTAGTGGAAGAAATCGGGCTGTTGGCGGGTGGTCGCATAGATCCTGGCCGTGTCCTCGTTCGTCACGTTGATGACCGCGTTTCCAAAACCGCCGGCCGCGGAATTGGCGCCTCGTCCCAGTCCCAACCCTATCTTTGTGAATCTCGTCTTATTTAGCTTTCATCCTTCAGTCCGTTAAATTTGAAAATTATGTGTCTTTTCAAAACTCATTTTATTTGCTGGATCCGTGAACATTTTGCTGCATGCCTAAGCCTTGTAGAGGAAATTTTGAGCATGTGCAGCGCTAATTCTTATGCTTTGCAAGCCACCGTTCTTAGCAAAATTTGAAAGAAAAATTTCTGGATTTTACAACTATGATTCTGCTTTCAAACAAGATTCTTCTATTAATGCATACAGAATTTTTTTTGTGGAACCAAACGTATGGATATTAACAGTTTGCCAGAGAAGTGACCCATCATTTTCGACGTTTCTTTTTCAAATTTACTCAACTTCTCCAATGTATTGTATTAACGAGTATATATACCACAGTTACCGACAATTGCCGTATTTAACACATTTATCTTGCATATTTAACATATTTATTAGATCTAACGTGATGATGCTACCTATATGTTCTGAGGGGTTTTGAGGCGAAAAACTAGAAAAAAATCTTGGATTTTCTAAAATTCAGACTAACACTATACTATGGGCCCATAACCTTTTGTAGACTTCCACCTACGCCTAGAAAAAAAGCTCTTTGTCCGGATTTGCACAGGTGTCCCGTGGATTTGCACATTGCGGTTGAAGTGCTCTTGGTTTGAAGAAAAACGCATCTCGCCAGCCTATAAGTGGCCCTCGTTATTTGTCACCACCATCATTAACCCGCCATTGTTCAGAAAAAAGAGCTGAATTGGGCTGGTAGTGCCTGGACTTCTGAACGTCCCAAATATTTAGCCCAAGCACAAATTTGCAGTGGGACGCTTTTATGGTTCTATGCCCTAATTTCAAGGCTTTCCGGAGTTCAACAGCGAATTATTGTGGAAACCAAGCTCATATTTTCCTCAGTTATCTTTTTTGAGGTCCCCGCCCCTCTCGCTCATGCTGTTCGCCAAAGCCTGACGGGCTCTCCTGCCCAAGGTTAATTTGGTCATCCAAGCTCTGAAGCCATATTCACTAAAAGGATTACCCAGGGCAAATGTGTTGGCACTCCAGGGCCGCATGTATTATTGAGATTACCTAGTGTAAACATGTTAACCGCAAATATACCCAACGTTATCACGACCGACAACGCGCTTACCCTAGGTAAGCTCAATGACGCACCCAGTTTGTCTGACGGATTTGTCCGCTCAGGGTTAAAGTTGGTCATATAAGTTTTGAGGCCATACGCACCATAGAAGTTACCCAAGGTAAACGTGTTAGCACTCTAGGGGCCGCATGTATTGTTGAAATTACCCGGGTAAGCATGTTACCAGTTCGCAAATCTACCCATCATTACCACAAGCGTCAATGCGCTTACCCTGGGTAATCTCAATGACACATTCAAGCCCAGGTATAGCCAGACTAGCATATTACGTTTAGGGTCTAGACGCAGAGATTACCTAAGGTAAACGTGTTGATGCTCGTGCTAACACTGAGTAAATTTTCTTGGCGTTAGCACGTTTACCGGGGGTAGTCTCAATGGTACATACGGCCTCAGATTATGGAAGAAAGATCTTGGTAAGAGTACTTTTACTTTTCGTAGTGGGTGAGCGGCTCTATTACTCATCATGGGTAACGATCACCATTATAAAATAATTATTCAGTCGGGATAAAGCGGTGAAATTTTGAATTTCATTCATCGTTCCCGTTGTGGTTCTTTCTTTCTTTCTTTTTTTTTCTGGAGAACCTTTGAGTGTATCTAAACTAATGGACAAATAGATAGATATTTATACTTGTCTATTATAAGCTACAAATGCAGAAGATTTTGCTATTATTTTGGAAAAAAAATCTTGAATCTACAATAGATTTCGCAGAAAAGCTATGATATCCAAGTGTAAATCTCGTAGCAAACAAGTAACCAGATGTTTAGGGCTACAATTAGGTGTATGAATATGAACACCCCACGTGAACTTCAAAGTTTTCTAGTTGAGACCCATTGCCACCATGAGAGGAACAGTTGTCC
>KN729341.1:0-13875 GCA_000816745.1 Ancylostoma duodenale
CAGGCGCCGGCTCGTGAGTAGGATTACTGGCGCTAGTTATACGGGGTGCAGCCGAAGACGAGCGAGGTACACGGAAATCTGATGGGTCTGAAAGATTCACGCTAAGCACCCATGTCTTCTCCGCGAAACTCAATCTTTTCGGCCTCGGGGGTGCTCTGAAGAACGAATCCTACGTTTCTTGTGGATCCAATGGGATAAGCGCCCATAAAAAAACAACGAATTCGTAACCCTTCATAGTAAAGCACGGGTCAGAAAGAAAACCCCTTAGAAAAGAGAACCATAGAAAAAGATACTTGTTAGCTTCGATTGAGCATAACATTCCAGCTAAACCATAAAATAAATTTGAAAAGCTAAATCTGTGAGGTCATGACTGCAAAAACAGATGCTTCCGCCATTTGAAAAATTGAACATAACATTGCAGCGCAGAAATAAATCTCATCTCTGCCACTTAACCAACGCTACAAATTTCCCTTACATTCCTCTGACTAAAATTTTGAGACTTGGCAGCCGCGTGGAGGAAAGAGTTAGTTGCGCTTTAAAGTGTCCGCCTTAGAGTACTTTAGCGAAAATATCGGAAAATCCCGACGTTGCTGAAAAGCAAATCAACACTAAATCATCAAGGCATGCAAGGCTAGCTGGGTCTTGCACTTTTCAGCTAATTTTGAGTGACCTTTATCCCTCACTAACTCACCATCTAGAACTAATTTCGCCTTTGTACTGTCGTTCAGCACGTCATCTTCACACGGCTGATTCGTTAGTATACGATATCGCCAGTATTTGCTCATCTACTGCAACACTACACGAGCATGATGAAGCGAAAAGTTGAAAAAAGAGAAGTAGGCTAAGATGATGTTCGAAGGAGCATCGAAAAAGCGAAGACAAACGACAAATGAGCTGAAAGCGACAACGACATGACGATGTGAGGGAGGAGTGAGACGAAATGAGGACGAGGACGCACAGAGGGGAGGGGGAGCGGAGGGTGCGTGATGATCGCTACGATTTCTTGACTATAACATAGGGCCTTATCAGATGTGAAAATCATCGCATTATCATTCGGTTCGGGATCAAGACGTCACATGAGGAGAAACAGAGGAGGGAGCGAGAGAAGACACTACCGTACTGACTAAAAATACATTTTCGATGCATCTATGATTCACATACTCAATCATATTTTTGCCAAATAATGGCACAAAACTAAGAAATTATTAAATCAGAAGTTGCTACAATTGGAACTATAAATGATAAAATGTGAGAGACGGAAAACGGATGGCAAACCCCTCTGACGCGCTGGAGTACTCGGAAACAATAACGCGAGCGATAACTGGCAAACTGGCACTTCATGCATGTAGTGTTCCGGCTTTTCCAGGTTAACAAGATCTAATTTCATTAACGGTTACCGCAACCTCAGTGCACTGCTCTACCTTTACTTAGCAAAAGCAATTTTTCCTCATATCCTGGTCCGCGTTTCAGCGCTCAAGATCTTGCTAAGATGCTTTCGGATTTTCTGGAAATCTAAAAGTGGGAGTTGCGTATAGCAACACTTATCGATGCCGGCTACCAACACTATACCTAACTTGTACTCTCGCACTCAACTACCTTATCATCCCATCAATCTAAGCACTCACTAGCGGAAAAAAAACCCTTAAACCAATGATGATGTAGCCGCGTCAACATAAGAAGCTGCGAGGATGACATACTCGCCGACAGCACATAATTGAGGACATCTGTTCCATTTTTCTGCATTCTTTTGGTTGTCTAACAACCACTTTTGTAAACATCATCGCATAGAAAGTCCTTTATAATGGTTGAAAGAAATCGTAGAGCTCTGGGTCGATCAGGCGTTTGTATCAAGACATCAATTCATGCTATCGCATTTAAACGGCAGAGTAGAAGCTACCAAATATATGCAAAGACGGCAAATATGCATGCATCGAACGCGTATGACGTGACGAATGTCGGCAATTCGTATCAAAGGGCACGTTCCAGGGATTAAAAGATATGCTTCTCGGCGAGCAGTAACTAATATTAAAGCATTAAAAGCGGTGCTTCCTCCCGACCACTCTAGTCTTCTACTCTGGATGCTCATAGATAGTGTCACGGTGTTAGGGTCGAGTAAATGAGAGAACCTAATCCAGCAACATGTGTCGGACAAAGATGATATCCTAAGACCGTTCGTAGTCTCATCACACTTGCAAAACATAAAAAAGAACACAGGAATTCAAAAGATGGTTTCCTTGGGCTAGGGTCACAAAGTAAGCGTTCGCACACGCCAACAGCGACGGCAACATGAATTTCTCAGTAGCAAATCCGGGTCCTGTTGACTCTAGTTGCAAGAAAAGTGCAAAAACACTTCTTCCATGAGAACATCTGGTGCGGGCATCAGGAAAGATGATATGACCACTTGCAGGAAAAAGAAAATTTGTAAATGCAAAAACAAAACGGAAATGAGCACGAGGGCTATTTCGACCCATAAAATCGCATCCAATTTAGCCGCTCAATTTTATGCATAATTGCTACATGTTCCGCATCCCTAATGAGAGCATAGCTCTCAAATGGGGACGATGTCAAAATTTTCAAATAAATCAAGTCGTGTGAGGCATTTGTCACATATCTCTTGCCCTTTTCATCAGCCAGGGGAGCAGATGGCAAAATAAAGCAGCGGATCTACACCAGTTTCAACTACTCTGTCTCAAAGCGTAAATATTTGAAGCACAAAGAAGACGGCATTATCATTGGCTGCTTCGAGGCTCATTAATACATTCTTTCGTCTATTTCGTTTAATCATAAAGATGTAGAAAAAAATCGTAGACCCGGAGGCGCCAAGGGGACCACAACTTCGGTCTAGTTCAAGCCCCGAAACCCGGGTGTGAAAAATTAATCAGCACTCTAGTTCTCCAATATTCTTCTAAAAGCTCTCTTTTCTTCTATGCTTTGGCAGTAGTGTTTGTTCTTCTTCAAATAATAGTTTGCGTCTCTTTAGATGTTGACTCAAGCTTACGTTTGAAGGTCACGTAGCGTTGCTAGTCAAAAGTAAAGCTGAACCCAATGAATTCGAATAGATAGCGGTGAGTTGAAATGGTAAAATGTGCCCGAAATAGGTGCGATGTCTTTGTCGTGAATAGTGAAGGACTAAGTCTTCCAAAATATAAAACAGGGTAATATGCAGAGATTGTGAGCCTCAGTGCCGATACATAACGAAATGAGAAGGAAGAAACAAAAAAAGGAGGGAAGGTGGGGTAGCAAAGCAACGTAACCAAAGAAAATATTCAGCGATGAATAGAAACAGAATCCTCGGGTGCACATGGTGTCAAGCATGCCAGATGTTCGTGCGTTGTTAGCGGAGAGTAATGGTGGCACTAGTGCCGAGGTGTTCTGATCCGGCGCCGCTGCTGCTTGTTCCTACCACACAGCGACACGCATGTCTCAATCGCACATCAATTAACGCTACACGAAAAAAATGCGCATTACAGCCGAAAATTCCTAAAATAACGACGCACTGTGCGAAGTAACGCTGCTCGCATTGCGGATATGCGAAACGAATAGCGAATTCAAAACGATTCTGACTCATCTTTCTCGCTCGGCCGAGAACACGTCCGTTTTACACCATCACACACTCTCGTGCCTGAAAATGCCGGAAGTATTGTGAGACACGCCGGGAGAACACCTGCATGTGCACGTCTTCACGTCCTACTGTTTCTTCTCCAATGCTTCCCGCGAAATTCCAGGGGTACACTGCAACGCAGGGCTTACCGCGCAAACTATGCAGGTGCTAACCGCGGGCGAAAAAAAAAACAAGCCGACAATGCTTCCAGGGGCGATGAGTGGAGGCTAGCAGCTGTAAGTCAATACAGAAGAGCGGCGCGAGGGGGAAACGTAGCAGCGAGCAGCTCGAGACAAACGGACGAGTTCGCGGCCTCGGCCAGTCGCCATTATGTAGCCTCTTCACAGTGCCAAACGATCCTCGCAGCGCAAACTTCTCCACCTCCTCTTCCGAACACTAGTTATGGTTACTTGCACGTTTGGCTTCAGTGAGAAAAAATGACAGCGTTCTCGAAGAGTCTGACCACAGCGTCGTGCGAGATAAAAACTAGAAGTAATTCTAATGCCGGCCGCAAGATGAATTCACTACACGAGAATCCGCAAACGATGAAATAGTCAGAATATCGGCTATTCGAAAAAAAAAACTTTTCAGAACACAAATCTCATTGTTAGCGCTTCTCTTTGAGGTCCTGTTCCACCCAGTTCCAGTGTGGAATGAGAAAATTGAGCAATACAGTAAATTTTATCGATTTGAGGAATGAAAATGGATAACCTCTGAATACAACAAAATTTAAGTCAAAACTAACATGGAACACTACATTATGCCTCCACCTTAAGAATTCCCTCTCACAATAGTTTTCTACAAAGTGGAGATGTTGCCCTCTGGAACAGTCCTCTTCCCTTCGAATGTATGTTGCTCGAGCGCCAACTTTGCAATTTGTTCATAGCTTGAGATGTTTTATTTTTCAAAATTATTCTAAGAGACAAATAAGAAACAGCAAATAGCAAAAGCATGAAAAGACATGCGGAAAGAAGCAAAAATGTTTAACTGTCTGAACACCTTTGGTGCACTTTACAGCTAACGTACGCACACTTGAAACCTCTACAACAAACAGTTCTTAAAACTTGTGACCTTTTACTGTCAAATGGTCTTGATCAGTTTTTTCAGACAAAAACATCCACAACATTTCGAAGAAGAGTACCTCTTTCAAAACCCAGAAGCTATACATGCGCACTCCACGATGAACTCGCACTTCAGAGCTTGAAAACAAGCTATTCCGTAGTAGTTGTTAACATTACTTGCAGTTACGATTCACAATAGCAACAGCCAGTCACATCAGTCAGTTCAGCAAACAAGTCAGATGAGTGAGTGTTATTGCGAATACTTTGGACTCTAGGATTCGAAATTGACCTTCAATTTGGAAGTACTACCTGAACTTCTCACAAATAACTCCTGTTGTGACACAACTCTTCAAACCTCTGGCTTAAGATGGTCATCAATCGCAGTGTATGACCTTCTTTCACAGAAGAAATATAAATAATTAACGTTAGAATGTTCCTTTGAACTCATTTGCTATCACCTGCATGTAATCTAAACAATTTTGACAAAGTTAATTAATTACTTAATTCACCCCTCAAAGTATAGGAAGAATTCGAAGCGAAACATATACCTCCGCGCAACAATTTAGACCGATGCTAGAGTTATCGGATACTACATCGACGTCACAGTAATCGACAAAAAATAGTGTTTCTGTGAAATTCTAGAAGTAAAGTAATTGTCTTCTATCATTTTAGTCTTCACATATCCTATGGCATATTTCCACTTAAAAATTTTAGGAAATAAGAAATGGTGATTTATCAACAGATTTAGAGCGAGAACAAAGGATTCTCAGGCGAACATGCATAACTTCCACTTGATTAAAAGGCATTTCAAAAAGTGTCCATGATATAAGGCAACGAGACAGTAATAAAAAGGTGGTACAATACAGAAAACATCATATGAATGGAAATGACCAAGATTAAGAACCAGAAAAGAAATTGTCTTTTGAAATACGAGTATAGGGTGCAGTCAAAATCTGATCCTAACTTCAGATCCACGGTGTGCTACAAAACAAATGCGAATTGTGCTCCTACATCAAAAAAAAAAGGATGCGTTCTTTTGCTGAGCGGAAAAAAGTCGAAATTGATCTAAATATTGCGAGAATAAAGCTGGTTCAGATATCGCAGAAGTGCGCGCCGTTGTGTCTGCAAAGTGCGGTGCAAAGCCATTAGATGAGAACTATGAAACCGATGAAACAGATGAGTAGACGTCTCAGATGGACGAAAAAGCTGCCAATTCTCACAAGGAAACTGTGACTGCAGAAAAATTTGCTGCAGTTGCAAAATCATTTGCGAAGTCGCTGAATTAGCCACCCGCGCCATCTTGTAATGGTAAGCACCGCCCCTCTTCAGAGAACTTGAATCAATCAGTTGATGATACCAAAAACATATCAAATGAGAGGAGTGCAGAAATTCTAGATTTAGCTATATTTCAGGTGATGAACTCATACTCACACTCAACTTATAATTTGTTTTCTTAATACACTAGGTAGCAGTACACAAAAGCGTTTCTCACTTCAGAATGTCGATAAATTGGAGACTGGATGCTACTGGTATACAGCATTTTGCTCCGAACTTCAAACTTTCCTTATTTCTACCCAGAACACAATTTTCGAACATACTCCATTTCAACAAAAAAAAAACGTGATTTTTCAAAGCAATAGGTGTGGTTGCAGAAACAGTAGGTAACTAGATGCCTAATCGTAGCCTTCCAAGTGTTGGCTCTACCTTTATAAACCGCGTCCAACACGCCAGAATTTTGACATAAACAGAAATCTATTTTGGTACATAAGAGTATATGCTGGGGAACCCGGAAAACTACGACTGATGGTGCATTCGAGGGCACTGTGCAGAAGTCAGCACATTCAAGCCTGTCTAGTATTGCTTAAAAACAATCGCACCTCACAATACCTCGGCCAGTGATCCCTTTACAATAATTTTTAATTATCTGAATCGACTAATTAGTCGCCAGGGATTTTAATAGCATGCGAAACGAACAGCGGTGCGGCTGCACGCGACCGATGCAATCCGTTGCATTTCCAACACGCACCGCGGCCGCCCGCGCTGTCCGCAGTGGCGTACATACAACTCAATAAGCTTCAGTGAGGACAGGATAATAGTATTCCGGCAGAAGTAAACAACACTACAACATCGGGAACTTCAGAGTAAGTCTAGGATTTTACTTCCACTGAAACGGGAGCGGCAGAAGAATCGCAATAGTTTTTCATATAGAAAGAAAGTTAAGTAACGAAGCAAACTAATGTAGGCGTAATGGTGTACACTTTGCCTTACGCAACTAGATTGCAACTTAAAGACTGTGTTTGCTTGGTCAACAAAAACAGGAAAGTTGAAAAATTCTGCAGCCGGAATTTAAAACACTTCAAACTTCAGAACAGTCCCCAACATTAGGCCGGTTCTAACTCGATATTCAATCGCGGCAGTACTCTGTTCAGAACATCATTCTCACTAACAATCAGCTGCTAAACGTATGTCATGCCTATGTACTTTCATACAGCATCTTAAACGCACTCAAAGTGCACCAAAGTCTGCTTCCTCGTGGCAGTAACTCACCTACGAACTCGACCGCTACACTGTTTCCATAAATATCCACGATTATCCATATTGGAAGTGATACGTTAATTCCAACCAGAAATACACCCTTAAATTTCAAAAAGGATAAAACTATTCCTGGAGGCGAAGTAAAGCTATAACCACGGACCTTATGGACTCCATTTACGCCATAGTAAAGATCACCAGTATGCGTGATAGAAAAGTGTAGGATATTGCCTTCTACAGAGTATCGTTCGGGTAGGGCTTTCGCCCAAAATCCTTCCTTCGAGGTTAGGTCGGGACACGCGAACCTGAAATAGTCACTTGAGGACAGATGCACGCATGCAATTCCACTCTCAAGATGAATGAAAAGCCCTTGATGAGTAGGTCCGATACAGAAACAAGCATCAAATCATTTAGGCTCCAATATAGGAGGTGCTGTGCCGGTTTTGGTAACATACCAAACAGTTATAATAGCTGTATGTTAAGAATAGCGAATTTTTGACTCTTACCCAGTCATGCTAACCACGTTAAGGAAAGTGAAACATCAAGTATTACAATACAAGAAAAAAATGTTGAGGAAAAGCTGAAGAAATCACACCAATCCTTTGTTTCGGTCAACTATTAATCTCATTTTGAAGTTCGAAAATTTACTGGAGAAGAGAAATTGACATATCTTTCTAGTAATATATTTAAAGCACATGAACTCTACTGCATCTGGGGTTCCTCCTACGAAACAAAAACAGCAAATGGCAAAACTTTCCACAACCTATTCTCATGAAAAAAGAATCTCCACCTATTTCTTCTCCATCCTAGGAAAAAGATTCACAGTTCCAAAACCCCAGAGAAAACATTCCGCACTTACTTCGGCACTTGAATATTCCTATAAGTTTCAGGATCCACGTTCGTTACTCCAAATCGTAGAACTCCAGACCAACTTGTGGACACCTCAGTCAGTCGAATGCACACATTCTCGTTAACAGAAACAGGCCTAAATGCATTCATGAGCAGAGAGAACACATTGAGTCCACTGCTACGCTCCCACCTATTCGAAAATGCAAGTCCCTTGCAAAAGCTTTCTTTTCGTCTTGCCACTCGACCACCTAAAAGCCACGTAATTTCGTCGAGCAACTGGCAATGAATGCAATCGATACACAAGAATCACATACCTTTCTGTAAAATTACGTTTTGCCCGTGGACCGAATGGAATCCCAGCTGTGGAAGTCTTGTGTCGACGGTTCCTGAATGCAAATCCATAAAGAGAATGAAGCGTGAAGACGAAGAAGGGAAGAGGCAAGTTCTGACTCAGCAAGACAAACCTTGATTCACTGTGATTCCATCCAGGTCCGAAAACGAGTCCACCATGTCTGTAAGTAGAAATTTGAAAAACTGCGCCAAATTTGGCCTCCTAAATCTGCTAGCTTATTGCTGGTCGATCTCGGACGGCTCAACTGCCGGCGCAAGCAATCGATCTTGTCGTGACGTCAGCGTCAGGAAGCGCTCAGAGCAGAGATTTGCTTCGGGTAAAAACTCAAGAAAAGCTGTCAAGACGATGACTAATCCCATCACATGATAAACTTCATCACTTACACCTTATATTAATAGCCATGAGAGTGGTAAGAACCTATGGGGCTTCGCAAGAATGAGGTAAGGATGTGCCTTCATTCAAAAACAATAAGTCGGTACTGATGAAAAACGACATGCGTCGTAGTGACCTTGAATTCATCCTTTGACATTGCAAACGAACACTGTAAATATCCCCTCCACAAAAGAGCATATTACAGAAGTGAAAAGGAAAAATTAATTTACGGAGCATTCCATTACAAAGTAATCTACAGATGTCCATTCACAAAACTACACAACAGCGAATCTTAATTTAGATGCCAAGCCGTGACAGGTAGTTGATTTTTCTTCTTTTTCTCTTTCTACGTGAAAGATTTTATGAAAGATTTTACCATTAGGAAATTCCCAGAAATATTATGGATAAGAATGGGAAAAGGGAACTCGAGAACGATGACTAGATAGATGACAAATAAAATTGGTAGAACATCGTGATCTTTACACTCCTAAGAACTGAAAAAGAATGGAAAAGGAAACGAAACGACTCAACGATGAAAGCCTAGGCGACTAAAAGGGACCCCGCGTTGAATCACGGGTCCCAACGCAAACACATCCACTTTATGATTTAGAAGCAGCTGTGTACACAAACCTGTGAGTTAAGATTGGCCAAGACCTCACATAACCTCAACCCATCAGCATGTTAAATAAGTAACGATTACGCAAAATAGACGGAAAGGTTATGTCAACTTCAAGGAGCGCAATCGAACATTGGAGCATTGATTACTAGCAAACTGGTTAGTAATCTCTGAGAAACCCTGAACAAAACCGATGAATAGGACCCAAGAAAACATGCAGAATGTTTGTGAGCTAGCACTAAATTACACCAGGAAGAATGGGCAGAAGAACCATGTGACAAAGACGTGCACTACTTAGCGTAGGCACAGGAAGCTTACCGATTCCACAAGATGACTAAGGCATTTTTGCAGAAACTGCGCTCATATCAAGATAATCAAAATTTCTTAATATTTTGCTGCTACAAAGTGGTCACATCGGAAGCAAACATGCTTGAATTGGAATACCACAACAACCGTAACTCTTTAACGACTTGTACACACCTGTTTCCAAGGATAAGAAGTAGAGGGGCAAAACTAGAGGAAAAATTCAGACGATTTATAAGGTGGGTAAGCCCCTTCAAGAATAAAGAGGACGAGGTTAACCCTCGATTCACTAGCGAATCATTACTCGATCGCTACCTATAGACAAAGGAGACTAGGAGAAAGTGAGTGTTTGTATCCCTACGGATATCTGAGCGCCTTACTTTTTTTTTTGAACATGTTTTCTGACATACAACGAAAACATAATAATTCAATATTACTTTAGAATTTACCCCTACGACTGTAGCTGGGAGGATAATTGGCACTTGAGAGAGAGGAGGTTCTACGTGGAACTGCAAACAATGAATAAAACGAAGCAGTCAGAAACCCTGAAGCAAGCTGTCACTTGTCCACAGTCACTGATTACGAAACTCACCTCTAATTCTTCGCCTGAACCGTTCGACAACCTCATCAACTGACTCGCAACTCGAATATGAACTAGAAGATCCAGATCGTCGTTCGTCATCGCTATAGTAGACCTCAGAGACGGCTCGCTGTCGGCGTCTTGGACGTAGGCTATACATGACTGCAGGTTGCAAGTGAGTAATGAGCGGAGGGATGAGGTAGAAGCGCTATGCGAGCACAGTGGTGTCTACACGATCTTCGAGCAATCTGTGTTATCGTGGTGCTGCTCCAGAGGTGTGATGCGTGGACTCAGACGGCTGCTGCTGTTTGGCTGAGCACAGACGAGGCCTCAAACGACACAAGTTTGACAGTTGCAGAGGGCACGAGTACGACGACACGCTCCGATCACAAGACTAGAATCAGATGAGCGCGGATTGTTGTGGTACAGTGTGACACCGTCTGAGTGCCGGTGTTCGAGCAAAACAATCGAGTGTGGGCTCGTTTCGAGTCGTCGGTGAACATATGTGGTGCCGGCGGTGAACGTAGCGCTCGTCACTTGACCCTTCGTCGCTCATTCGCCTCTCACATCACTCGCATCGCTTAAAACAACAACTTCCCCGTTGAAAAACTGCTCGTTAGCTCGGTGTCTGGGACCCCAGCCGCCAGTTTTCATGAGGCGGTACGCAATTACAGTTCGCGTACAACAGAAACATTAACGTTTCCAAAATAGACCATCTGTCCATATGCTACAGAGTGAAAGCTTCCCAACAGACAAAGCTCACGGAAACAAAACAAGGACCAACGAAAACAGCCAAATCCCCAACAAAAATCCGGACCACTGCGGCAAAGTACAACGGATACGGCATAGGAGTGTCTTCAAAGTTATCGATTGGAAGAGCCTCGTCCCATTCCGGCACTTTTAAGTAAACGACCAAACCCTGTTTAGACTGCGCATGCTAAGGACATCACATTCAATGTGTAAGCGCCCTTAAAAACGCGTTATTCAACGCTTCGCTCAAATAAATGGAGAAACGAGCCCGTAGAGGAAAAACAGAGAAACTGAAAGCGCACAATCGCCAGCGTTTTCAGGTTTGAAATACAGCAATTTTGAACAGAAGTCCCATGAAATGGCCTTATCGGTCAGTAAACAAGGTTTCACGTCTGCTCGTCTCTGTTTGCGCTCGCATCACAAACAATGGTGATCTGGAATTTCGCAAACCCCCTTCTCTACACCTCCAGAAAACTAGCCATCCATGGAAACTGCTCCTTTGTGTAAGGAGACCAGTTCCAGATCAACCCCTGAATGGGAGCACGATTCGCTGCAGGATCAGCAAAAGGGTGATGGAAAACTTTGCGGACAACAGTTCTGATTCACGGGATTCAAGAGTGCTGATACATAGGCACACTTAAAGAACGGATGTGTTATAAATTGAATGGAAGCATTGTGACCAAAATCAATGAGGAAAAATATGCGTGCGGAAAAGTTTTTACGAAGTAGCTTCGTCAGCTAGAATGACATTCGCAAGCTTAGTTGAACTAGACCTTTAATGGGTGCAAATTAGCCTGGCACGATTAACGCCGCGAAACACAAAAAAGAAGTTTTAAGGACGAATGCGTGCGGCAAGCATGTTCAATGTAGCATCAGAACTACTTCCTACAGTTCGCAAACTAAGTGACATCATGAAAATCAATAATTACTCAACAATTCGAGCAAAAGTGAACCTGGTAAAAGTGTCACTTACGAAATTCAAGAGAAGATTCTGTGAATAACAAAAAACGCTGGAGCTTTCGCAACAATAGACTGTTTGTACTCAAAAGAACAAACGCTCAGTTCTTCAAGAGACTTCGGAAAAATGTTACAAATGCGTGGGATAATGGTGTGTCTAATCTGAGTGACAGAGTTGCTAAAGCGTATAGCTCAAAATGGAACAATGATAGAGAGAAAATGAAGCGTAGTACGGTGCAAAACTGACTTTCCTGTCGAGGTATCACCACTACTTCTTATAATTCATGGTGCAAAGTATGTCTAAGTGGACGTTTTACTATGTTTCAGCTCCATTCTCCAAATACGGCCCGTTGTACTTCTTCCATGTCATGTTCAAACTCGTTCCCATGCAAACATCACAACAGCTGTGATCTTGTCGCCTCTACGGGGAAACGATGTCAGAGGGTAGCGATTTTGAAGCTAGTTAGGGTGGAGGGAGGGTGGAGGTTCGGAGGTAGCGTGGCACGAAACCGGCAAGAGGTGTTGTAGATTTCATATCTTCATCCAAAAAATGCCGTTTTTAATTCGAGAAGTTTTCAAGTGAACCTATCATCTTGTTGCTTCCAAAATTAAATTGCATCATTAGTTAGGCGGAAGAGAAACAAAATGTTAATATGCGAAAAAAAAAAGGTTTCCTACTAGTAGTGTTCAGCTAAGCAAAGCTGTTCATCTCAGTTTCTCGCTATCTCATGGCAGGGAAAGATGAAGTAGCTCGACCAATGGATTGCCGAACAGGCATGTGCGGAAGTAAAATTTTAAATAACGTTAGACGTAAAACGGAAGGCCAAAAATGGGCGGAAAACAGAAAATTCCGCACATCGTTGTTGCTGGAACATAGTCACTACGAGTGGGTGTGTCTTCCTTGTATTTACCCATACCTCCATGTTTTTGATAGACCATACCACTACACAAATTAGTAGCGTACCAGAAATAATCGTCTACCTGCCACCTAGCACGACGGTATATTACCATCCCCATCTAACCTCGGATGCCAAAGGCAATCGATATATCCTGCAACGGCTATGGTACAGTTTAGGAGCCCCAGGCTTCATGTTGAGAGAGTAATGCAAAATGGTCCTCGCGCCAAGTAACAAACCCCTATAAACTATCGTCACATGTGGGATTGGGATTTTAACCTTCTCTCTCATTTAATGTGATAATCGACAATACTGTGCGTATCATAATTATAGACGCACCCCCCAAAATGGCAAAATTTCAGTTTCAGGCGGACTTTTGGCAATGGCTTTCGTTACCAATCAACTCAGCATGCCCGAAAATCCTAGTTTGCTCATCTTCACCCATGAACGTTGCTAAAAAGGCTATAATCGACAGTTGGACCTAATTTAGACCGTATCATAATTATAGGCGCACCTCCGACAAGAAACAAAAATGCCGCACTCCTCGGCAGAAAATTCCCGTTTTAGTAGTGCAGTTTGTAGTGGTAAGTATTCACTATATTACTACCAAATGCCATACAAATCGAAACCCTTGGGAGCTGAGCAGGCGCAGATAACCTTTGTGCATGCTGCAGGCCTTGGCGACCGTAGGATATCCAATCAAAGCCGCCTTTTCCTAGCTTTATTAGGGAATTTGTAAGCGATCCTAACTTGAAACACTGGAAAAAGTCCATATGGCGAATGAAACAGCTGTTTCCGATGGAATGGCATAGGAAACGATGGGTGGCTGTATGACATCCTAGGATCTCGGGGCCATTTTGTTGACCTTCATTTCAAAAGTTAAGGTCCATAGTGAGAATAAATGCAACATCGAGGCAGTGCACTATACCTCTGACACACTCTTCCTATTATCTTGTTCCGTCGAGACGAATGGCTCCAGTTTCTTGGCAAGAAAATGGAAGCGAAG
>KN729343.1:0-16935 GCA_000816745.1 Ancylostoma duodenale
TCCAAAGTCTTGTATAAATTTGGGGAAGTCAACGATGGGGACAGGGACAGTATGTATTAGGTCGTATGAAAAGCCCGCGTTTTTTTTTCGTACATCCGTTCAAACATCGAGCTTCTTTTTGTAGTCTGCTCTCTTCAAATGATTCCAAGCTGTCATATGGTTCATGTTTAGTTCTTCCGCTATTTCGCGACAGCTTGCATGTCGGTCTCCACCAACTGCAAAATTTCATCGGCAGCGAAGGGTATTTTTAACGCCCAAATTCTCGGAACTGAATCTAGCAAAACACTCCTGGGTCCTTCAACCACTAACAGCATTTTCGCCGTGCACTTCACAAATCTTCTGGCATGTTCTTGCAGCGGTTTTGTCTTTTTTATAGCGAAAAAAGCATCACATACCCTTTTCCACTCATTTTCAAAATAATATAACTTTCTGTTATATAAGAGCAACATGTTAGCGAACTACTGGAATCTTACATTTTGGACATATATTTTTTGAGACAATCTTGTGAGTGTTGCTCGAGATAAAGTATCAGAACCGGCTTGTGACGAAAATCATGGAGACTTTTTCTACTGCCTAATGTGTAACATGTGTATACATACAACATTAAGATGAAATACTCGCAGCCGAATAACGTGACTACGACATACAGGAAACTCCAAAAGTACGCAGACAAAGGTTGGGACCGTGGCGCGGCTCTCTCGGGCAGAGACGCAGGCGCTCAGCATGCAAAGAGCTCATGTCTCTGGCCAAGAGAGCCGCGCCGCGGTCCCGACCCATGTCTGCGTCCGTTTGGAGTTCCCTGTAAGTATATAGGATGAAGCGAAAAGACAAAATTAGGTCAAGAGTTGAACAAGAAACAATAAATTGCAACAATGAAAGTTATTGAATAACTTGTTTCTGCCAGGTTTTTATGGTGGAACTGTATTGACCTGATGTTTCAAAGATGCGCATCAAGGAACATATGACAGCAAAGAAAAGAGGAAATGTAGCATCACTGCTGGGATGCCACAAGGTTGAGGCACACAATGGCAATGACTTTAACGTCAATGCGTAATACTGAGCTATAAAAGTGAGATTTCCGCAAAGAAGGCGCTGAAAGCGGCCTGGATTCTTACAAAGAATCCAGGAATGAATAATAAACATGAATGTCTCTTCTTAACTAGTGATCTGCTCCCTCTAATATCATTATGTGAGCTATCTGTAGATCGAATAAGATCGAATATGGACGTTGGGCAACAACCACTCGTCCACTGTAGTGATCACGGGTCAGTAGTGGTGCGGACTTCTCCGCAGAAGGTGGAATGTCCAGTGAGTTCGAACTCGATTCTGGGTGCTCCTGTCGCAGAGGCCCAAGGGAAGGTCGAGAACTGGCGACAAGTGCGATGAGGCATTTGAACGTATAGCACGCAAATCAAACAACTGGAACCACTTTCAGACCTCTGAAGACGACGGTTTCGTTGAAACGTCAGGTCAATAAAGTTTCACCATAAAAACCCGGCGTGGCAGAAACAAGTTATTCAATTCGATTACATTCAAAATGCCCAGGTTCAAAGGTGAGCGTGAAAATTAGTAAAGGTTAAAAGTTTGCTAAGAGGATTAATACAAGGAAAACATGAAGTTCCAACGTGCAATGGCCAAGTTTGTCTGTAGTTTAGCTTGCGCAGAGCTCTTCTAGGTAAGTTGCTAAATGCTTCTGAAACGAGACGAGTTCAACGACAGTTAATTATCAAGGACTTCGTTCGAAAACCATTTAAAATTTAGACCTTCACGTGTGATGTCACGTCTGGCAAAGTCGGGACTTAATTCCTTGAAATTATCTTTGGTCCACAATTACTGCCTGTTCCCATCCTGGGCATCACGTCACATTTCTGAACTATTTCGCAGTATTTCCATATGAAACGAGCACAATACTTCCGAACAATGTCCCAGATATTTGTGCTTCAAGAAAGACTTTTGTTTTATTGTAGCAAATACCATGAAAAGGAACGGATTTTGAAATCGAGGACTATTGCGTCAAATTTCTTGTGTTATAGATGGGAATAACATGTACAAAAGCCACAATTCGTACACAGAATCACTTTCGTTACATCTAGTACTTCCTTAGTCGTCGAGCTAGAGCCATATGGAAGTGCATACTCCCAGGATACTTCCTCATGGCCTTCAAAATACCTTTTGCGAACTTCTTTCGACCCTAAAGGAAATAAAAACCATTCAGATTCGCCCTTTTTTCTGGACCGATGATAACAGTAACCCTTTTGAACAATATTCCAAATAATTTTTGCAAAACTATCGATTGTGGTCCCAATTTTCTTGTCATAAGGACGTGGAACCATGCGGGCGCGGCGCTCTCGACTGGAGCTTTGGTCCCACGCCCCAGACACGCGAAAATGCGTGAGGTCGTCAATGGGTTAACGCAGTATTAATTTAGAACTGCAAAGGGTGCACGGTTATTTGTCTTGACTACCTAGTTGAAAAGTGAGTTTCAATTAGTAGCATTCCAAAGGTGGGATTTTTTTTTGTCAAATGGGTGACAGTGAAAAAAAATTTCCCAGGAAGGTACCGTAAATTAAGACCAATTTTTTAACCAGAGAGATAGCGTAAAGAAATCGTGGACCCATTGCGTTCTTTTATTGTTAAACTTGCGGTAATAATGAAAAAAATAATGCAATGGGTGCACGATTATTTATGCTACCTTTCTGGTTGAAAATTGTGTGTTAATGTGTGGTAGTACCTCGGGAAAGCGATGTTAAATGGGTTAACGTTGGGAAGCTGCAATGGGTGCACGGTTTTCTTGCGGTGGCTCCTCAACTGAAACCGTAATATGCTAATTACCTTCTCCCCCTATGCTACACAATTAATTCCGTACAACTCTTTTTTGGCGATGCGCCAAAACCCTCAAATCCCTTCAGGACCCATCAATCTAAAACACCACAACGAACATAGGATTCATAGCTGTCTCATAAAAACATTCAAGGATTTCTCGGGCAAAAGATAATTTGAGGGGGCGTGGCCTGGCGATGGGCGTGGCCAGGTGAACCACGCGGTTGTTTGAGCCGCTCAGAATCATTGCGCTCTGTTCCTTCGATGTGCACTCACATGCTTCTAATGAACTATCCAGGCTTATCCAGAACTTCTAGAGCATTCCAGATTTCTCGGAACTGTAGAGGACTTCAGCCTTTGGTGGTGTACTAAGCTTCGGGGTTCGCATGTGGGCATCACGTAAAAATGCACAATTTTCAGGAGATTTAAGGAGAAAACGGATTTTTTTCAACCTCAGCGGATTCCAGCATATTTCTTGGGAATTACTTAGCTGCAGTCAATATACCATCGCTCGAGAATACTTTTGTACTGAACTTGTTGAAGAAAAGTGGTCAGCCGACCGGTAAGAGAAATAAAAGTAATACTAGCAGGTTACATAGTGAACTATTTTCCGAACTGTCAACTGGAAAACGAATTTAGAAAATTCAAATCACACGTGCGACGAGTTGAATTTTTTCAACCATTATAAGAACCAGTGGATTCAAGAAAAGCTGAGAAAGTCGCGCATCTACACGCATTCCGACGAACGAAATAAAAGAAAATAGAAGGAAGAAGTCTGAAGTTGAATATAATTTCATTTTATACGTGTAGTCGCCTTCTCTACTGATACTTTTTAAATGAATAGTCAATCATGGAGTAGAGGAAACAGGAATAAGGCCGAAATCTTCTCAGAAATTAAATTGTCGCGAGGATATTTCGAAAGATTCAGGAAATTACATGCTACTCTTCATGGGGAGCCCTCGTATTTTTTTCTTTTTTTTCAGTGTATTTCTTGTATTAATAACGTAATACAACGTAAAGAAAAAAAAGAAAGGTTAAGGTTAAATATGAAGAATTACTTCTGTTCGTGTTAGTAGTGCTATCCGCTCGCTTCCAGGATTTTTTCCCGGACCACCCTCTGTATTTGTTTTCCTTCCTGGAGGCAAGTGATGAATCACAATATCCATGTATTATACTGTTATTCTTCCCACGATATTTGTAGTTTAGTGATTTGGTGAGATTCCCATGATGAATACGAATGAATTTCCTGGTACTCATCAGGTTTCCCACGAGGTTACCGTCGGCATTCTCGTAATCATAAGATGTTTTTCTTGTTTGGAACTTCTTTGTTTCCAGATTGAGTAATCTACATTCCTACTATTACCAGTACTGTAACCTGCTGAGGTCACACACATTCTATGGCCTAATTAAGACAGCGGTGAACTCAGAGATCAATTGGGTGAACAACACGGCAATGAAATTAGTTGTAAATTACCAGTGAACATTGGATCTTCGAGAACTTTCCAGAAATGTGCCTATTGTTCGACGTAATTGTTCTGATCAGAGATTATAACAAGCCTATTCATCTAAATTAGATTTCTACGAATATAAAATGTACTATGTACTTCATTTTCCCTCGAGGCCTTTCACTGAATTGCACCTCTAATTGCTGCAAAACTATCGTAATGAGGTTTGAATAGAGGTGGAATGAAGGTACTTCATTTGGAAAATGATTTCCCTCCTAGTAAATGCCCTTTTGCCGAACCCTACACATGAAATTTTGCAGCAAATCCTGCTGATGTGCTGCTGACGAACAATACCTTTCTATGAAAGAATTACCAACGAAGCAGTGATGAAATGTCATACATTTAAGTGCTGTTGATAGATCTCCTTTTGCATTTGGTCTGGTTCTGCCTGAGCAGGACGTCGTGACATCGTGCTGCCAGTAGTCAACTTAAAGTCGTGATTGTAGACGTCATGAAGCTATCATAAAATATTTGAAGGAAATTATTCACAGTTAGGTGGCTACAGCAACAATAAAAACAAATTATATTGACCAGAATGAACAAACAAAATGGTAATAAAATAAATAAACATAAATATGACGAAAATATGTACATAGATCATAAAAAACAATGAGCATAATCTATTACATTCAATAAATATATAAAATTAGGTACATATATCAGTATCATATTATTCGTTAGTGCGTAGTGACGCCTCTGCCACCAAATGTTCGCATCAGCTGAACAGCAGCAGCTGCTGCTATTGTGCTGATGTAGCCGATATTTTTGGACGAAAATAGGACAGATGGCAATAATTGGCCTGAATATTTCAAAACTAGAATGTATTCTTCCTGTGCTATTAGGTGACAGCACGTCCTGTCATCGTCCTCCTATCATAGTGATGCTCCATTTCTCTATTTATAACCCAGGAATATGTATTTTCTTCGGCAAAAAGCGGGAACTGAACATTGTCAAAATTACGCTTGAATAATTATCTCACAATTTTACCTTAAAAACATAGTAATCCTTACTACGGAGCAGAAAAATCCCATTATAATACCATCAGCTTAGCAAAACTGTCTGGTAAACATAGTGGGTAATCATTGGTTTAGATCTGGTAATTCGTAACAATTTATTGTGCGGCTACAGAAATTGTCAACAAGAGTAGGAAGTAGTTGACATTACTGCATTTTTCGCAAGACACCCTCACAACCGCTAGTTTTGTACTACCAGCAAGTGCTGCTATTGTGCTGCTAGACGAAGTTTTTTGAGCTTCTCTCCAGTCGCACTGCAAATAAAGCAGAAATGCTTCCATTGAAACGCTATTGCACTACGGTTCGCTATTGCCTCGAATATTCCCATTCTATAGCGAGCAGCACGTACTGTTATTGTCCTGCTAATTGTCTCAAATGCTGTCAGGGGAAGATTCCTTCAATTTGAGCGGGAGCGGTATTTCTTGCTGTGAACCTCCAATGGGCTTATTTCTGGATGATCCTGAATAGTGGTATTGTCTCAGTAGAGCAGCAACTACGGCTAATGTGCCGCAGATAAGCGTTTCTGGATTTCCCAGCAATTCTTATTCTCACTGTGCACAAAGAATGACTAGCTAAGAATAGATATATCGTAGATCACTGAGTGTGAGTTTAAGGATAACAACGCTTATTGTCCTGGGATGACTCCGTGACAATAGCGGCACAAAGCGCTATGGTACGACAAATGAGATGAGTAAGCGGTAAGTAATCTTAGATAGGTGTACATGAGAAAAAAAAACTGGCGCTTTATCCTGGAATATATTGGTCCACGAAAACAAGCGCTTCAGGATGGTAAAAACACGTCAGGACAGGATAAAGCATGAGTCGTTTCATTTTCATTTATTTACTTATTTGACGACGACCGAAGTCACACGTAAACAAATACAATATCGCATCAATTTAACACATTGCGGACAATGTGATGCACATGGTGCATCACGTCCTTCCGTCCCCATGTGGCTACGTGATGCACATAGTGCATCGTGCCAGTCTCGTGAGTTGGAAACTGCACCTTTTCTGACGGCTCTTTGACGCAACTACATTATGCAATATAGAGAGCAAAACATCAGATGGACCCAGTAAGAGCACCCGCTTTAGCAGAAGCCTCAAATGAAGTACGTCTCGGGACAGAATTCATGTCATAACGTTCTAGTTGGTTAGGAAAGTACCACTGAAATACGAATAATAGACAACCTTCAGTTTACCAACAATAAAAAGGAAGCCAAAGTCGCCAAAAACGCGAAGTTTATTGTTCACATTTAAAAATCGTTACCTTGTGACCACGTGATGCACATCGTGCATCACGCCGCGCGGCCAAAAAAATCGATTGACCATTCGCACTCGCCTTGCAAAAATGTGCTCGGTCTGCAATGTGTTAATATACACTATTTAATATATACCACTATTTATTTACTTATTTATTTGTTGATTTACTACACTCATTGGTAAAAACAACACCGAACAAAGTAATGTTCCACTTCCAGTAGTTCAGTCATGAAGGGGAAGCAAGGGATTTTTATTTTTATATATAGGAGGATTTTCATTTATTTTTGCTATTTTTTGAAAAAAAAAGTAAGGTCGAGAAAATATGCCTGGAATGAATAGTTAATAGCTATGGAAGCGGTACAATCCGGTTTTTTCATGGATTTCTAATAATTACACGGTGGTCTGCCCTCCATGAACATCTTCAAAGCCCAGAATTACCAAACATCATTATTTGTGCCCCCCATAATTTGAGCCAGCTCGGATTGCGATGGAAAATACCAGCGAATCTCATCTTTCTTTGTGTGGGACTGATCGGTTGCCAAGCAAAGATCTGCCCCATCCGGTGGCGCATAATTGGGGACGCGATCCTGTGACACATAATTTGCCACCGCGTCCCCACGCGGCGGTAAATATAATTTCTTGGAAAACAAAAGGATCCACTACGTACACAGCCAGCCGAGCCGTGGACGAAGTTTCTGAATTGGAGACGCCTGTTGTCCTTGAAGGACTCGACTTCTAAGTACTATCCAGCTTAATTGGACAAAAAGCCCAGCTGCTGTTATCCATAGACCCGCGACCACATTCCTAATGCATAAGTCTCATTAATTTCTCATTGTCTCACGTTTCGTCCCATGAATTGCCAAGCAGCCATTTCGTTCTCACTCATACCATTATCCATACATCCATTGCTCATCGCGCATTACTGTAACGCCCACAGTAATACCGTAATCTGACCGTATCCTTGCAGGTGATGGATCTTCGAAGTGTTATTCTTCTGTTCATCTGTTCATTGTTTGCTGTTGTCATAGGACAGGTGAGAATACTACTTTTTTTCTGTGAGTGGTAATAGTACTGTTGTGCTGAGGATTACTTTAGCAGTTACCGTATGTGCATCATGCGGACCATTTCCCGTCAAATATTCAAATTGTGATGACGTGGCTACACTAGGGCTTGGATAAATTAATTAATTAATTGAATAAAATAGATAGTATAATAGATAAATTAATTAAATTTGTTTCCCTCCCCCAAATTCCGAAAAAAATCCGGAAAGGGGGCGTCTAGCTCTGTTCCGGGC
This sequence comes from Ancylostoma duodenale, assembly GCA_000816745.1. Taxonomy (NCBI): domain Eukaryota; kingdom Metazoa; phylum Nematoda; class Chromadorea; order Rhabditida; family Ancylostomatidae; genus Ancylostoma; species Ancylostoma duodenale. The sequence goes on from KN729343.1 coordinate 7,896, forward strand.
TAAATGGATTCGACGAAGGAGGCGTGGCCTAACCACATTTATGATACCTTGCAGAAAAGTGAACCAGAGAAAAACCCCAGTTTTGACCTTTCTCTCACACATTCCAGCACAAACCTCGTTCTCGAAACATCCTAAGGCGTTAGCAACATAAGTGACCGGAATGAGGTTCAGTAAAGGCAAAAAAGGGGGCGTGCCCTCGCTACAAACGCATATATTTGCAGTTCTTTGGTGCTAATAGAAGTTATTAACGAATATCTTGCTTACGATTATTTGTTTCGTGTTTGTTTGGGGACATAAGTGGGGAAAATAGAATTTCTAGAAAAATTCACTTGTATTTCTCCGGAAAATTCCTCGTGATTCAAGTCGTAGGACAACAGCTGAGTTTGATCAGGAATTAAATATGCTGTGAACTTAAATTAAAATAATAAAATACTGAAATACTAGAATTAAAACAAATAAAAAAATTTTTGAGGATACCGTGGTATTTTCCAGGAAAAGTCATCTTGCTACAGTGCAAAAATAGTTAAACCTAAAGTACGATACTAGCAGGAAAAAAATCATGAATTTTGTAAAAACGTTCATATATACATATGTCTGTACCAATTAGTGTCATGTCCCGTAAGTGAGCAACATTCATCATCCTGCATTCCCTCGACAACTACCACAAATCATTTTCAGGATGACTCCGACACAGCACCCTATTCAGGACGTCTAATCCCACCATCGTACGGGATGGGATGGAGAGGTTATGTGATGCCGATGTACGGTGGAGAAAAGGTGCGAAACGTGCTCCAAAGCCAATTAGGCCTGTGTTCATCCCCTGATTGTAAAACTATGTAGTTTTAGGGCAAATCTCATGTAAATTATGCGCAACATGGGAAGCGTCAGGACTGCGCACGTCTCGGGAAAAAAATTCTTTTGAATAAGCTTCATCAATTTCTTGGTGCACATAAATTCGCGACAATAGCTTCGTTAGGGTGCTCTAGCGGAGATTCAGAAAATTTTGCTCAAAAACTGTCAAGATAATATTTACTATAGCCTCCAGGTGTTGCTCGCAATCACATTTTGATTCTGAATAGGGCAAAAACCCATAGTCTCAAGTAAGTAAACGACCTCGATTCATAGCAGAGATAAAGAAGCGCATTTACCAGTGAAAAATCCAACCGGATCTAATTATGGAAGCTGAATTCTAACAGGATTCCCCGGCTTAAAAAACCAAGAAGAAACTAGAGCGCAAAATCCAGAAAAACTCGGATTTTTTTAGTTTCTACCGTCGTAAAAAAACTGGAAAAGGAACCAAGCGGAAATCACCAGTTGCACCATGATGCTAGCGAGCAATTCACACTGGATGCGTGCGTTCGACACGCGTGTGTTCGAGTGATGGGAGGCTTAGGCGAGCAGCAACCCTGACGCTTCTCAGACGCAAGTCGAACGCACGCATTTGCTGCATCCCGGTAGGATGTGCATGCCGTGTTGACGGCTCTTCATGGAAAATCCTCCACAAATAGATGCAGGCGTCTGACGCGCGGCTAACGCACAGATATAGTATAATTCACCCCTAACTCGACCCTTAACACTAGTTAACGGACACCTACCATCCGAGCGTGCGGCATGACGCTCTCATAGCTTTCTGGATATCCTAGCGAACAGCCAAACATGGATTGCTAGGTCCCACAGCCACCTAGGCGCTTTATCGTCTTCCAGGATCAGACATGAACTGGATCTTCAGGAAAGGGACCCACAAGGGTACATTTTAAGGTGTAGTGTGACCGTAGCCCCACGGGCGTGTGTGGGAAACGTGCGGCTGCCCGAAAGCCAGAATTCTTGGGACATGAACGAAATATTTGTCTTGAAATTGATCTAAAAATTAACTAGGCTTCCTAGGATATCAAAGTATTTCCCAGATACGGTTATCCCTTTGAGAAGGCATTACTCACAAGTCACGGGTTCTGCGGAGTACATCTTCCCCTTGACTCGAATTCTCGGTCCAGCTCAAAGAAGCACCACCTTACTGAGTCCTTCGAAAGCAAAGGGACATGACAGGAATCGTTCCTTTGATCACCAGCCCCATCCTCTGAGAAGACCCTCGCGTAATAATCAAATATTGCCCTTTTTGCTATTCTCTATGGCTTCTTGATAACGCGCTCCATTGACAATAAGATTGTGGTGATGTTCGGAATGATCCAGAAGACGGTATTCTGCAGGATTCCTATCACTCCAACCATGTCGAAAGGCTTCAATTCTGGGAAGCCGTTGGAACGTCTCAGCAATCACGTTCCATCGTAGATGGAGCGTGCAAAGGACACGCCAGGAGCCCCATCAGAGAACGCACATTTCTGTACTGTGGAAAAATTGACTTTTTAGTCAAATATAAGATAAACGTCTACTCGTGAAAATGTTCAAAAACTCAATGAAAAATATCATATGTGTTACCAATATAAACAAAAAGCTCTGTCGCGCAGATATATTGTGTTTATACTCCATCGCGAGGCGATGTCACCGCTGCGGCGCGGCGAGATGCGATGAGGTCGCGTCGCGTTGACGCGCCACGTACAATCCCGCACGTTTGCCTCGCAGCTGACGTCCACAGCACCATCGTATGGCGCACGCCAGCGTGACGCGAATTTGGTCCTTCGCGTGATTTTCTGGATCAAAAAGTATAAACAGCACATGGCGGAGTCTGCGATGTCGCGTCGCGAGGTTAGCGCTAGCTTCCACGAAGGAACCATTGTTCGTACATGCCTTCACACAGGTCTAAGAGCTTTTGAAAAGTTAGCATGGGCGCGACAGTCGTGTCGCGAAGAAGTATAAACACAGCTGTAAGTAAACGCGCTCCAAGCGAAAAACGTCCTTTAAAATGCCCAAACTTTTCATAGGAAAGAACACTGGCTCACTAACATGGCAGTAGTGGTGTATAGGTGCCCACCAGTATGATCACCAGATCAAAGTTGACCAATCAATATCCAATCAATTCAATCAATTCCTGTGGTGATCTCTATGTTTAGCCATGGATATCAGACGACAATGCTCCCACTAGTTATGCTCAGTTACCCGCAAATGATTATTTATCACGAATAGAGGTGAATCTATTACGCTGTTGCTGTATCTCTATAAGGATTCCTTTAATCCACAAAAATCAATCAATACCGGTGACGTCATCAATGTGAGCCATGATTTCAGAGATCGATGACGGAGAAGATGAAGAGTTTGAAGGGCAGATACAACGGACAAATTCGTGACATTCTATTCGGGAAGTGATCGAACGCGCGCGGACGAGTCAGCAGGAAAACGCGACAATCGTGGCAGGACCATCTCGCTCGTTGCATGCCTTTTAGGCGGTCAAAACACAGTTTTGTTGTTGTGGTGTAATTATGTACGTGCAAGTTCAATATTCGAAGAAATAAACATTGCTTTGTATTTTTGACTTCTTTTTATTATATTTTCATTTTTTTCTAATTACATGGAGATAATGTTGTGGGAATTTTGCAAGAGAAATCTTTCTGAAAAGGATCTTACTGAAATCGTACTAAAGAAATTTTACCTTCTAATTTACCTAAGGAAAATTTACCCAAAAAAGTTAGTTGAATCGGTCCATGCTCTGCTGACGTTATCCTGGTATTTTCTGAGTTTGTGAAGAATTTTGAGATATGTAACAGGCAAATAAACAGAATTTGTTCTGGGTTTGAACGGAAAATCTGCGGTTTACTCTGAGAGTACGCTATTCACGTAAGTTCTGGAAAAATTCGCCCAATGACGGGAAGAAATTCATGGAAGTGAGTGAAATTCTCGTTAATTTCTTGAAATTTCTCCTAGAACACCAGGGCGTCTGTTCACCATTGAAACTACCCAGGGTTAACGTTTTGACGCCCATGTCAACGAAGGGTGACCTATGAAAACTTCCATTTCAGCTCTGAGGAGTGGTGCTGGCAATGGTGTCCAGAAATAATACAGAGTAATCGCTTTTCAAAAGGCTTCGACTTTGAAAATTGTGCAGTCTTGGGCGTCTTTGTACTCCACTACTCGCAAAACAATGCCACAAAGCGCCGAAAACACCATTGTTAAACCTGCAAAAGGGTTCCTAGTGGGCTGCAAGGTGACACTTTGTTTAGTTCCACACTATGAGGGCTCTGCTTTTCTTATTTATGGTGTACGCATAGAAGGCCCACATCACTAGTGCTCTCACAAGGACCTCAAGAAAAGCGTCGAATCTCCAATTAAAACTGAGGTCACTTAGTGTGTTCACCACGGTTACCAGTTCAATGACTGCGGATCCGGGTTCACTGCATCACCCAATTTGGGGATTTGGGTGACTTCGCTCTTCTTTGCGTTCATTTCCGTCCACTGAAGATCCAGCTTTCAAAGTCTTCTATCGTAGTGTCTGTACCCCCACTACTTAATGCTTCCCTAAGCAGCGTGTCTCGGTTATTCCAGGAACGTCAGTATCCGGAAATATTTTGCTCAAAAACTGAGGTACAATCTCAGGAAAAAGGGTGGGAACTCGGTAACTCAGCGACTGAAGCTGATTTCCGCCAATGATGCTTGTAGATATCTCCGCATACCCAACTCACAAGGGGAAAAACCAACTATTGGTCGATTACCGCTTACATCTATTACTCCCAAGAATATGCGTCTATAAGTTTTTCACCTGTTTTGGAAAGTTAAGAAGACTAAAAATATTTATATGTATCCTCTTTAAAGGGGAGGATTTCAAGCGAAAGTGAAATATTGTAAAAGGAAAAACCACGAGATGATTATGAAGTCGAGTATTACTATACTACACCATTCTTGGAAGATTTTACAATTAGACAAAGGCTATCCTAGCACATTGCAACGCAACCAGAATGGCGTCCACGAAGTCCTGGAAACTGCCGTCTCGGCCATTTCCCTGGAATGAGCGACTCGCGAAAACCACACTCCACACTTCTGGAATGAACTATTTCAGTATCAGCAGCTCCCTGAATAACACAGAAATCATGCAAAAATCGTCCACTATTCATTCGTAAACGTTTCTTAGCAGTGTCGCAAGTGTTGTTTAATGGTGCCATTGCTCAGGTGGGTAAATATTGGCTATGTTTGCATTCCAGATCGATTCCGGAAGCTTCACGGGAGCCAGCAGTTTTCAGCACGTAGTGCTACCGGTGTGTTTCCTCTGATGTCTGTTAATATCCTATCTATCGATCGTTATTGATTTTATGTTCACTGGACCAAAAATCGGTCGGAAGCATTTCGAAATCATGAGTGTTTCAGCGTACGAATAAATTTTTTGCTCTGGTTAGATAAGGATTTTCCATACTTCCATATTTTCGTGTAAGTACGGAATTCCCTCTACAGAACTGGCAACGAGCCAAAAACAAACGTCGTCGAAAAGCTGTTTTTGTCTACACCGCTCAAACAGTGCAATGATTACATGCCTATGTGTGCTCAGCGGCAAAACTGAGTCACTTTTTGATTTTCTTCGTCTTCTCGAACGTTCTTTCGCGAGGAATGAGGCTTATTCATCACGTTTCTTTATTGATTGCTTGGTAATCGATCGATATCCATTCCGGTTGGTTGGATTTCCTTTCCATCTTCTGCTTAGACAGTGATCCCTCAGTAATCCCGCTGATTATTTGAAAAATTCTTCTTTAGGGAAATTTCTGAAAAAAATGTTGTCGTGCGGACTCCCTGCACGTTTTCTCAACCCTCCCATTTTTGTAATTTTATAACTTTTCGTGGAATGTTCTTCCTGAAAAAAAAGAAATATCCTTGAATTCCAATCCTACATGTGATCAAATATTCAATGTATATGTAGATCCCGAAAATAATCCATAAAAGGTAAATCCGATCAATTCGGCATGTTTTCTGATTTCTATTCAAACCACGAACAATGCTTTTGTCCGCGCACATCGCTCCGACATCAAACCTGTGAGCTCATTGTTATTGATTTTTTTCTGGATAACTTGGTCCTATCGAGCTAATTTTTTCCTGGCTTGAATAATCAAAAAATTTCATAGTTCGGTTCTCTGTTGTCAAATACATGCATTTTTTTCATCATTTTCGGTTTGTCACACATTTTCAAGCAAATTCCCTTCCAGTAGATAGTTTTAGGTTCTACTCTGATCATTTTCTAAAAATTTCTCCTAACAACTACGGTCAAGGATCAGTGGCTGTGAGAATTTTTGTTTTTTTTTTTTCATCGAGCATGCCGTCTAATCATATTTCATAATAGAAAAAAGCCATGTGAGAGAAAATGAACACAAAAATTGTAAGCAAGGAAAAGTTACATAAATGCTACGTCTAGTTCTAGAAACTTGGCTTTTTCTCGCTTCTTTACGTTCACATTTCTTTTTTTTTTGCCGCATCTGTCACTCATTGAACAGGAGCTTCCTTTCTATATAAATTGTAGTTGCCTTTTATAATCCTGTAATCTTGTATAGTCTTGTAATTTATCTGCTTGTAACTGTAGAAGAAACCTCTTCATTTGTTTTCTTTCATTCGTGATGTATTACATAGTGTCCCACAACTCGTAGCATGCAGCTATAGCCTACGTGAAATATGGCGCCTTTGTCGCTACACGTCTTAGATAATCAATACATATCAAAATCGATGCTGCTGAAGTCAGAGCAATGCAGCATGCTACACTCCACCCAGGGTGCTCTATACGTCCTAGTTCTGGCTTCAAACAGTCCAATTATCTATGGTGCTCTCTCCACAACTATAACCATATCATGTAACAGGAAAAGTTCTGCAATTGCACAAATCATCATTTTAATAGGGCACTAAATAACCGGTAGATTTCCTTGATCCGAATTATCTATCAATTTTCAGTCGCGAAAAAAATGGACCAGCTACAGGTTCCGGTCTCGCGGCCTTTGCAGTTGAATCTGAACGAATTGGAGTACAGTTCACCGACTGGGAAGCCAATATATTTGGTGAGTTGATTAATCGGTTATCGATTTATTGATTTTCGGCTCGAAAGTCGAGAAAACTTTCCTTTTTTTCTATTTGTACCATCCTTTATTCTTTTCTTCAGCATTTCCTTTTTTGCTGTTCAAGGTCGATCAATTCCGGCATTTGCGGAAAATTAAGTTCTTTTTTCCACTTTCAAACGAAATTTTTGAGGGTTATTTATTCCTGAATTTTCCCACCCTTCCTCTAATGAATCAATCCTTGCTCTTTCTAATCTGGCGCGTGCCTTATTTGCCAAACTGAATCATACCGACCTTATCATTCCTCGCAGTATAGCCTTTCCAGCATGACGTCCACGTTGAATGTGTTACCCAGAAATGGAATGGTGATTCTTGATTTTTAATTTTTATTAGTTAATAGTAATCAATAATTTCCGCAAAACTGTCGGAAATTATTGCGGTTTTGAAAAATTTCCCCTTCCACGCAGAGTATTTTTATAAGGAGGAATGCGTTCGTGATTTTTGCAACTACCCGACTCACTCGGCACATCCGTGGCTTCGAGTTTTCCAGAATTCGGACGGAGTCTAGAGTATCCAGAAAAAAAACTCCGATATTCAGGAACATTCGCCTGGACTCAGTCAAAAGATCAAAATTCCAAAGAAGAGGTACTCCTATGCAGATCCACTGGAACGTATGGACACTCCGATGTTTGACAAGGTAATTTTTTTCTTTAGTTCATTCTTTCTTTTTTCAGCACTTTTCACCATTTAATTTAATCCCTGTATTTAAAAATAATAGTACTCGAAGTAAATTTCCGGCTAAATTTTATCATTTTTTAGAATCCTTACCTTCTTCTCAGCATTTTCCTGACTGAAAAAGCTTGATCCATGAAGCACTGGACTATTTCCAGTTTATTACCACACCGACCAGTCGTTTCGCGATGTGGAAATGTCTCTTACAAGTTTATGTGTAGATCAAATGTGCCGTCATATCTATGGCGAATCTACTCTCGCTGAAGTTTCTAGTCAATTTCTGAGAGGAAAACTGAGGATAGCATAGGGAAAGTAAGCAGAATTTTCTCGGAAGCCATCCACGAAATCTTCCCTTAACTTAACCTAAATTTATGGAAATCCTGTTGATCATCTTTAGCGGAATGTCTGAGTTACACAGATATTCTCCAGGATTTATTCAAAAATTGTTGGTGTCCAATCGAAAGACTGAGAGGGAACAGGTATATCACAGAATGCAGGTAAATTGTAACCTTTTCCGTGAATGGGGTTGGCCGGATAGTCCACTGCTTCTGCTTCTAGTATTCCTCGAGCTCAGGATTCACCAATATAGTTCAGTATTTGCTTACATTAGTGCTGCTGAGCGTCTTACTGAAGACGTGGATAGCGCAATGCTCCGATCGATATGTATCCATAGTGTAGCTATATCTTACTCGTTACCATAGGCTAAAATTTCTACGTAATTACCTTCTTTTTATGATGTACTCGGGTTATATAAGCGTACAAATTCTAACACTGGCCTTTTTTGCGATTATAGCGCAAGAACTCGAATCCAGAGGTATCGGGAATGTTCTTACAGGATGCTTGTGCACTTGAGGAACTACAATCTCTTTTTTAAAAGGAACTTGATAAATTAAAGACATTAGACAGAATTCATGGCCATCTGGTGTGTTGCAACAGCGACATTTCTCTGTCCTGAGCGTCTTAGATGATCGTGTTCGCTTCTAATGGATTCTTCTTCACAAATGGATGGATAATCTGCATATTTATAAGCCACTTTGTGTTAAGTCGAGATCCACGCTGTCAGCTGGTTACTATTACCGCCAGCTCGTAGCTGATTTCTACTGTATTCGAATATTTCTGGAAGAAAATGTCCATCTTTAAACGAGTCAAACCCTTTGTGGTGAGTTGTAGGGCTAACAAATTTTTGCCAAATATAAAGAAAGTGCAGGGACTGCAAAAAGTAGCAGAGAAAAATTATTAAAGTAATGAGTAAGTGACTAAAATAGAGGTTTATCGATTTTTCAGAATTAGCCAAATTTTTCCTGTTGCACACTAGCCATGAATTCAGATTCGTAGCGGCGTCCTTGTTATTGGTGTTATTGGTGCAACCTAGTCTGGAGGGGGGGGGGGGTCGGGGTCGG